>JABASM010002031.1:0-12161 GCA_019776545.1 Brachystomella parvula | reverse complement strand
ATAAAGAAGCGCTGCAGTCCAGTCGTGATAGAACTCATCATCTTTGGGGGGTAGAGGTGGTAAATAAACCTAATTCCCAGAGGAGTATTCATTGAAAAATCCCTTAAAAATTGCAGAAGCAATAACGAAGCAAAAAGGTGCTGAGTTCTTCCGCTGCTTCAAAGCTCAGTCAGCGAGTGTGCTTCTTATGTGTAAGTATATGCACAAGGTTGGTCAAGGTAAGCCTCAAATTTTCCCCGTCTACCAACCTTGGTATATGCATGAATAAATCATCCTCTGCTTCTACTGTCTAGGCAATGAGCGAAAAGCTGGAAATTTAATGAAAATAGAAAACTCACCGGCGTGCCTTCATAGCCCAACTCCTCATCATACCAAAAATCCTGCAAAAATCGGAATAGACAATTGATTAAAAAATTATCTTTGCTCATCAGAATTGAGAAAAAAGGGGAATAAACAGTTTGTTTTGAGAAAACATAAAAAAAATTTAAGTATCTGGAAAATATGATTATCACTATTCCGCAAAATTACTTTCAACCAATTTCTATCTTTTCTCAATCCAGACGTTTCGTAAAGTGAATTCCTTGGGGATTTAACGTTATGAGGAGCTATAAATTTGTTAATCAATTAATCCGTTCCCGATTTTTGTTTCATTTTACAAAATTAAAAGGACTCAAATCTTACCCAAAAATATAACAACGAAAAAACAGACGCATCAACCCATCTCAACAAGGAAAACACTCCACTACGCCGGTTTGACAGATAACATAAAAATTGGAAGAAATCATTCCCTACCACCACAGCCTTAATTGTTTTTACAAAATATTTTCTTATTTTTTAACGATTAAATAGTGTAAGAGGAGGGTAACACTTGAGTCTCGAGAGCTTGTCTTCCTCAGTTCGTCCATTAATCTCTGCATTAATTACATGAATTTGTGTATATCTCCTACTCTCACGATCTGGTATGCCTAGGAAAATTAAAACTCGAGAAAAGACAGGGCTTAGTGGACGCTCCTTCCACGGCTACGTAATCGCCTACGTCTTGGAGTGGTCGTGATACTGTCTTGGGATATATCGAAAGTATCTTTAGGGGAGGAGCCCTTATGGTTCACCTGAGGAAGGCTTGGATAGGTTATGAGATCCTCTAGTTGCTCCTCAACTGTCATTGCTGGGAAAGGACTCTCACCGTCTTCTGATCCATTCGCTCCCAATTCCCATTCCAACTTCTGGAGCTCAATTTCCTTTTGGGCATTTGAGTATTTGTCCTTTGACCAGTCATCAACTGTTAGTTCCATGAATCTGAGAGCGTAAAGCTCCACGTTTGACAACTGAGCAAAAAAGCCTAGAGTTAATATCATACAAATAGCTATTGATAATAATAATGTTTTACCTCGCTCATGATGTAGTCCATTTCCTGCTCAATTTTACTTGGCTCTTCAATATCAACTCCCTAGACAATGAAAATGGATTTTATACACTTAAACTCGATGAAAAAAAATGCAGGAGCTTACCTCATCATCTAATGGAATGTCCTCGTCGAACTCAGCCAACTCAGCAGCTGCCTCAGCACTAACAGTTCTCGCAGCAACAACATCAGACTCATCCTCTGCAGCAGCCAATGCTGATTCCAAAATCTGAGTGGCAGTTTTCTTAGAGGGTTCCACTTTCTTTTCAAGGGACTCTTCCGAAGATACCACATGTGAAGTTGGCGATGGAACTGGCGTTTCCAAGATTTCCGCCATTCTCTTCCTTGCATCTCCTTCGCCCTCATCCACATTGAACAGATCGTGAATCGTTCCCTGACAAAAAAAAATGTCAACCAGTTAATTTAATTTCGAGTTCAGTTAGTTACAAAATATTACCTTCTTAAAATGCGCAGTAGTGAAGTTTCCACCCTCAATTGCCAGTTCCCCAAGAAGCCTTTTTTGGTTAGATTTTTTAAGAATATTTTCCTCGATAGTCTTCTCACTCACCAGCCTATGTTGAGAACAAAATATAATGCACAAACTACTTAAATATTTTTAAACTTGGTTGTACCTGTAAATATGAACATCTCTCGTCTGACCAATACGATGACAGCGATCTTGAGCCTGGGCATCCATTGTCGGATTCCAATCAGAGTCATAAAATATCACTGTGTCAGCTCCAGTCAAATTTACACCAATACCACCGGATCGAGTGGAAAGAATAAAACAAAATATTTTGGGATCTGTATTGAAACGTTCCATGAGATGCTGTCGCTGTTCAATTTTTGTTGCTCCGTCCAACCGCAAGTAAATGTAGCCATGATGATTGAGAAATGCTTCCAAGACGTCCAGCATCTTGGCCATCTGAGTAAAAATTAAAATGCGATGACCTTCAGCCTTGAGACGACGAAGCAGCCTAGAATATAAACATATGATAACTTCTTGCAGGAACAGTGGGCCACCTTCGTCAGTGGCATCGAATGAGTAACTTACCGGTCCAGAACCTGGAGCTTCCCACAGTCATATTGAATAAGTCTAGGATCTGGGAATTGCGTGGCCATTGCAGAAAAAATTGGACGCAGGGGCTCGAGTGGATACTTCAAATTAATATTGATCTCCTGGTCTCGGACTTCTAGAGCTGCCATCCGAGACACGGACGGGTGGAAAACTCTAACCTGTAGCATAGGTGCACCAACGGCAGGAGTGAATATCACAAATCTCTTTAAATGCCCGTCCAGCATCTGTAACACTTCCGTTAGTGTCCAAACGAGATCCTTCAGGCCCTGAGTATGACGCCAGAGATGATAAGAGTGATTTTCTTCAAATGGACTCAAATCCACTCGATTCTTAAGCCTCAATATCATCTTGATTTCATTATATCCTGGAATAAAAATTTAAGGATCAAGGTTAGTTGATCAACTTCCCGTCGAAGCCCCAAGAATTTCTGCTTACCCAGGTTAAAGTACCCGTTGTTACTGGTATCCAGCGATTCCGCCTGAGGTCTCATTATCACTGAACCCCGCCGTTTCCGCATTTGAGTATACCTAGGTTTTGGCATCACACCTATACATTCGACTTGGGTTAGCAAGTCAGAACCATACACTGTATGGACCAACAGACGCTGGTTGTTCACCACCCTCATATGGGAGATAACAGCTTTACGATCCAAAAGTCTTCGGTAGACGACATCGTCCTATAATTCCAAGAATGAAAACAAATCTGAGCTTTTTGACAGTTAAATAAAAAAGAACTCACCGGTTCAACACTAGCACTCATGTAGGATCCCCTGGGTCTGGAAACATTGATCGTTTGGGGAGGTTCGACCTGGGATTGCCTTGGCCTTTTTGGCACCGGGTCATACACTGGCTCTCCCTCCTCTTGCTCTTCGTCCTCTTCCACTTCTTCCTCACCATCCTCTTCGCCAACCTCAGTGTACTTGGTGACTTTCTTGGAAGACCCACTATTTAGATGACTTTTTCGCTTCACTGGTTTCTCCAGCTGAGCAATCTTCCGCTGAAGAGGCGTAAAATCCTCTTCGCTATCTTCATATTCATCACTACCCCCATCAGTAAGACCATTACTACCCGACGTCCCACTTGAGTGGATTTTAGAAGTGTCTGCTTCAGGTTGTTCTTCGAAATCCACAACAATGGAATCAAGGATACTTTTATTGTCTTCATCATAGGCCCGCTTTCGCCTTATTACTCCAGAATAGTAGGGTATAGTAGTACTCTGAAATTCAAAAAATTATTTTGCAATACGATTTATTTTTCGAAATTTTCAGCCCTTTTGCCGAATGCAAAACGAACTATGAGATGATCTTACCTTCATTTTACGAATTTTCTCAGGTCCATGCACACAAACGCCATTGGAAGTGACAAGAACATCTGCACCGGTTGGGGTTGTCGCAATTTTGGCTGGATAGTTTGAAGTGGACAGTTTCGACACTTTGGTCATCCCCAAAACGGAAGATTCTAGACATCGCGGAACAAACAGAATTATTAGTTACGAAAACAGAGATGCTAAACAATTTTTTCTTACTTTGCTGACTTCTTTTCTCATCATTCGATTTCAGGTCTAAAGGAGCATCAAAAATCTCAAAATTTTCTTCATCCCACTGTAAAAAGAGGCAGGAAATGAGCCAAAATATCACAATCGTAAACTTGCTTTCTTACTGTGGATGTGATGTCAGCGGCAGTGAGTTTTCGCGGAAAAGGAGCATCGGCGCTAACTCCTTGAATGAATTCTGGATCACGAAGGAGTGAATCTGGCGATTTGGACTTCATAGTAAATACACATAGGGGTGTTCGCAGTCTTGGAGGTTGAGGTACCGAGGTTTTTTGGAAAGTATAGCGTGTTCGGCGCATGTTCGTTGGGTCGTGCTTACGCTCGTAGATAATGGCGCATTCCTCGTCTTCTTCCGGGAGCACTCCATTTCCTTCTGAGCTATTTATCTCGTTAATTTTTCGTAAACATTCTCCTCTAGAAATATTGTTAGGGAACGTGATGGCATCCATCACTGCTTCTGGTGCAGGACGAACGCTGAGAAAATAATTATGATGGACGCGAGCCAAAATACGCTCTACAGTTGACTTATCAAAGCTGAGCTCATTTTTGGTGAGGTTCCATATATTGTATGTTACAGTCTGCAAATAGAAGAAAATTGTTGAAATATCAGCTTCAAGCATGGAAAATTTCCGAGATTTACCTTCATGTCCTCGTCATCCATCATATTCCAAATCAAAGAAGGAACGTGGTAGGTGAGACCTTTTGTTTGGAGTGGGGAAATGATAGGACGTGGCTCGAATAAGTTCGGATGATTGCAAACTTTACGGAGCTGCATGAGAACATTTATGACGCTGAGTAAATTCCCAGTTTGAAGCGTTTCCTTTGTTCTGAATGGAGACCATAAGCTTGTTAGCTACAGCGAAGAGAAGTAAAATAAGATGAAGAAAATATTACCTTGTTCTTGACATAAAATCTTCGTAGAGATAGCGTTGTCTTTTTGAGAGTCTGCACATGATAACATGCTCGTACTTTTGGGGTAGCTGCTTCTCTACCTCAGATTTGAGACGCCTGAGAATGAATGGACGTAATACCTAGATGACGGAAAATAGATTAGTGTGGCTCTGTTGCTACGGCGTTTGATTGTGCCCAGGCTTACTTTATGTAATCTCCTAATAATGTTCTCGTTGTATTCGGAGTTTCCTTCCACCATTCCTGTCATAGGATTCGAGAACCACTCACGAAATTCGCTGTGAGACTGGAAGACATTGGGCATTAGGAAATGCATTAGAGACCAGAGTTCCATGAGATTATTTTGAAGCGGGGTTCCAGTGAGAAGTAGCCGCCTGTACAGAACACCCAATACTCATTTAGTATTTTGCTATTTCAGAAAGAAGACGCCGAAACGTACCGCTGGGTCGAGAAGTTGAGAAGCAGTTGCCATCTCTGAGATTTGAAGTTCTTGATATTCTGTGCCTCATCCAAAATCAGGTACCTCCATCGCTTACGTCTAAATGCCTGATGATCTTGAATTAGGATTTTGTACGACGTAATACAGACGTGGAATGTGTTTGGCTTGGTCCAACCTAATCGGATGAATTAAAAGTTGAGTTTGACTTCCCACAGTCATTAAAAGCGCAGTACGCTTACCAATTCTTTTTATCTTCCTCTCCTTGATGCTACCATAATAGGTGAGAATTTTGAACCCTGGCAACCACTTCATGAACTCAATCTGCCAATTGAGCATGACTGAAGTTGGAACTATAATTAAATGCGGGCCCCAGTTGTTCTTGTCACAGGCAAGATGGGCGAGAAGTGCAATGGTTTGAATAGTTTTACCAAGCCCCATTTCGTCAGCGAGGATACCATTTAACTTCTTGTCGTACATAGTAACCATCCAATCCAAACCAATATGCTGGTACTCACGGAGAGTGTGCTTCAGTAAAACAGGTATTTTTGTAGCAACCTAAAACCAAAAATTATGAGACAAAACTGAGGTGGTATTTATCAAGGCTGCTCGATACTCACAGTGGTAGAAGACAAGGTATATCCTTTAGGCTGAAAAGACTCGGCCATGGCTGCAACTGAATTCAGTTCATCATCTTTATGATCCTCGCCAGCCTAGAAACACGAAACAAAAACTTGGATTTTGTAAAATAAAAATAGTTTGGTTAGTCCGTAAATATCCTACCCTTTCAGGTGCAAAAGTTTGAAGCAAGGTAGTCAAGGGATGACTGCTGTTCTTCGTCTTCTGGCTCCTCCTCTTCCTTCTCGTCCCCGTCAATCGGAATATCAGAGGATTCATCCTCCTCGTCTTCTTCTTGCTCGTCTTCGGTTTCGTTACTGTCCGATGCATCCTCAGTCTCCTCGTTTCCTTCAGCATCAGTCGACTCGTCTTCCGAATCATCTAAAACTATAAAACGGGAGCATTTAGCTGAAAACTACTGTACGGTATGTGTACGAAAGTCATGAGACACTTACCAGTACGGCTACTGTATTTGGCACGTAGCTGGTCCAGTGAAAGCTCATTGTCCTCTTCTAACTCTTTAATCTCAGCAGCAGCACTTTCACTACCACTTGCAGCCATTTTCTCTTCTTCGAGAATGGTATCTTCAAAATCTGATTCTGACCCCGAGGGTTCATAATCTGTTTCCACTTCATTCTTCGGAATGGACTCAGTTTTTTCCTCTTCGGTTTTTAACTCTTTCTCTGAAATTAGAAGGCAAGCGTGAACCGACCAATTTGCTTGAACGCTTGAATGGTTTTAAATCAATATATTTGATTCATTTACCAGATAGAAGAGCTTGGACGTATTCGGGAGGTAGGTCATCAAGAACATCGTCTATAGACATTTCTGACTCCCTTTTGAGCAAATCGAGTTCGCCACGGACATCCTTGGCATCTGTTTCCGCAAGTGCTATTGTCTCCTCATCGTCATCCGACTCTTGGAACGGCAAAAATTCATCTGGAAACATTCATCAATATTACTGACTGAATCGGGATGTGGAACGCATCCAGTTTAACCTAACTCACCATCTGAAAGGCTAGGATTGAGAGACTCGTCAAAGATTTTTAAATGACTAAGGGAGTCTGACGCCGCTTCTTGTTCAAGCGCAAGGCGATGTGGCTGCACATCCCGAGAAAATGATTCTGTTAACATTGATGAGATCTTTTCTGTCTGGCCCACAATGAAACTGAGGTGCTGATCCATGGCCTTCTTTCGAAGTTCCTCGATCTTTGACTGCTCTTTGTACTCAACCAGTTTCTGTACGTTGGACCAAAAGTTTTTAACTTCTTTTGCCATGAAGGAAGCAATCTTTTGAACTCTGGATTTCTCGTCCTTGGACAATTTTTCCTCTGCCAGTTTCTTCTCGATGTGATACCTTTCCACCATTTTTGCACACTAGAAATTCGACAGAAAGAATAATGAGCTTTATCCCTTCTAAGCCCTCAATTATAAGCGCTTCACGGGTTTACCAGCTTAACAATCCTGCCACGAATTCTTACCTTCCTAGCTGCTATTTTCTTCCACTTCCTCTCCGAAGCAAAATCCGTAGCTAACCAATGCATTTCTTCTATTAAATAATCCCAATGTGTCTTCAGTCTAGGCTGCTCATAAACCTTCGGCAGTCGTTTGTCATACCACATGCCCTGCTTCTGAAGCTCGGTGACTCGTTGTAAAACCCCAGCCTCCGCTTTTAACTTCTCAGAGAACCTCTTCGGCCTGTTTAAAGGAAAAAACGGAAACATTTTAGGTTAACAGCAAAGGATATTGGATATAATTATAAAAAACGACTGAAAGAGGCTGAACGATGGACGGTTCTTCACAAGGAGAAAGCTGGACAGAAAACGAAAGTAAAAGTGTCGTCAATTACTAAGCGACGGAGAAAAAGTAAAAGTGTAGAACAGAACATGACAATTTATAAAAAGCAGTCGATCAACAGCAACCTAAGAACTCGAGCATCTACACTGAAGCATTCACTCCTATTTATTTTGTATTTACGTTTTAGTCGTCCCAGGTGTACTCCCCTTCACTTTAGGNTTTAGTCGTCCCAGGTGTACTCCCCTTCACTTTAGGCCGATCGCTTCTGGAAGCTATAGCCTGTGTCAATACTGAAGAAAGAGTGGCTCCGAAGGGACTCCCTGCCGACCTGGATTCGCTGGTAACAACAGGACTTGTTGGTTCTGACTTCAGAACCTCAGCCAGTCCGGGCAAAGTATCCTCCGGATCGACTTTAGGTTGTATAGAGATCACATCACTTGGTTTAATCCCAAAAGTTTCTAACATTTTACCTAATTTCTCATTAGTCGGTCCATTTCTCTGCCTCCTAATAAAATTAACTGATTCTAACCAGTTGGCTTGAATGTTTTCAAGAAAGTATAACTCATAAATCTGTCTGATATGATTCTTTAAAAATTTCTTTGCATTGGCTTTCGTGTATGCAGCCACGAGCTTCCTCTTCCGTATTCTCCCTTTGACTGGACCAACAAGATCCCTTAATTTTATCTTCCGAGTAGGACGGCGCGTCACTTTTCTGTCAGGAGGATTTATGCCAGTCAAGCTCGTCGATACCGGTCGAGGAGATGAAAGAATAACACTAGGAATAATACACTTAGTCTGGAACCCGGTACTAGATATTACTCTTGGTGGTGGGGTAACGTTTATCACTGAGCCACGGTGGAGATGATGACTACTGGTAAAACCGTGCCGGGAGGTATTGTTGAGGGATATCCGTGAGGGGATGGTGGTGTTGACCATGTGCCTCGGTGGTGGTACAGTAATTGTCACGGCCCTCCTTGGTCCGGGATTAGAGTTGACCCCGGATCTCGGCTGAGGCAGGGTCAGAGTTGTGCTGGGTAATAAATTAGGAGTAGTTCTGTTTAACGTCCTATTTGAAGAGAGGTTTAAACTCTTTCGTCTAGTTGCTTTAGGTAAAGACTTTCGACTACTGCTAATATTCACGGCTGAACTAGCACCCAACGACGCAGCGTCACCTACACCAACGACCTCAACGGCCCCGTCCACAATTTCGTCACTCATGTCGCTCACTTCCGTTTGCGTGACGACGAAAGGGACCTAACCTAACTCAGGTGTTTACATCCCAACTTGACATTCAATCATATCCTTCCCGTTCAAATAAATTAAAGTGAAGTAAAAATCAAAATAACTTTTATAGGAGAAGGACAGGGAGCCAAAAGTACACTAGACTAAGAACTGATCTGCATTCATTCGGAGCCCCTTCTCTGTGGTTCTCGCCACGCTCTTTTCCATTTTCACTATAGCTCCCTATTACTATACTACTACTCAATCCAACCACCACCCCTCGTATAAAGACGCGTCCTCCAAAAAAATTCATTTCTCACTCTCCTTCGCAGCAGCTCCACGCTGCCAAGTATCCATCCTTATCTGTGCTATTATTAATGTTCAGATAAACCCCAAATTCTTCCTCAAATAATTGGTATGTATGTTGTGTTGTATGAAAGCTAAAAAAGAAAGGATTGTAAATGAATAACAGAATTCCTTAAAGTTTCCAGAATTTGAATTTCTCAGAATTTGCATGTTTGTTGGGATTTTGTTTGATTTCTTGAGAATGAATGCTTTCGAATGCCGGCATTCAAAGGAGGTAGGTCCCGAATTTTGTATTGAGTTTCTATGCTGCCGGCAAGACCGAAAAGAATTTCGAACTCATATGGGACACACAGTTCTACTGGGGGACCTATGCTAGGGTTGTTCCTCTGAAGCATTCCCTACAACTTTTTCAAATGAAATTTTTCGAAATTCTAATTCTTTTGACCTTTGCAGGTCACCAAAGGTCAATCATCTTACCTCACCGATCTGATTAAGTGATACTTTAATCGAAAGGGATTGCTGTCATGCGTCTAGAAATATACTGGACTTGACCTTTTTGATGAGCAACCTGGCCACCAGAGGTCATTTATGTTCAGTATAAGGTTTGGCTACCCCTGGTGGTGATTGGTACATTAAAAAGGTCAAGTGTAGTGTATTTTTAGAATCAGAACATACGGCCCTTTCGATTGACGTATCACTTGACCGGATCGGTTAGGTCAGCTAAGTAACATTTGATGAACCGCGCAGGTCTATGCAAGGCTAATTTTGAAAAATTTCATTTGGAAAAGTTGTAGCGTATGCTTCAGAGATGCTATACGTAAAATTTCAGAAAAATCTAACGCTAGGTCCTTCCTCCAGCAAAATTAGCCGCCATCCTTTTGATTTGCCATCATTGTTAGAGCTGTTGCAGGCGGTAGAAGAGAAAGCCCTGAAATCGTACCCTAAGATAGGTGATGAAATAGTGACCTAAGCAATTAAAATGGATACNGAGCTGTTGCAGGCGGTAGAAGAGAAAGCCCTGAAATCGTACCCTAAGATAGGTGATGAAATAGTGACCTAAGCAATTAAAATGGATGATACTGCACTTTTAACTGAGCGTAGCTGTAGAGAAAAGTGCGATATCATCCGTTTTAGCCCGACTTGGTCGAGCTATTGCATTTGCTGTGTCTGTCTGTCTGTCCGTCCGTGGACACCAGTAATAATCGCAATAGAAAGTTCCGAACAATCCCAATTAGTACTTTTAATTGGGAATGTTAGTGCTGTCATTGGGATTGTTTCAGCAATAAAAAGAATCCCTAACAATCCCAATTAAACCTTTTAATTGGGAATGCTACTGCTGTCATTATCTGTCCGTCCGTGGACACCAGTAATAATCGCAATAGAAAGTTCCGAACAATCCCAATTAGTACTTTTAATTGGGAATGTTGGTGCTGTCATTGGGATTGTTTCAGCAATAAAAAGAATCCCTAACAATCCCAATTAAACCTTTTAATTGGGAATGCTACTGCTGTCATTGGGATTCTTGCTGCAACAAAAAAATCCCGAACAATCCCAATTAAACCTTTTAATTGGGAATGCTACTGCTGTTATTGGGATTGATAGGTTTTTATACGGATGTCGTAGCCATTGAAGGCCGCATTGACGTGTTCGTGACCGGGACTTAAACGACTGACACATTGTTAAAATCGTTAGGTTTTTATACGTATGTCGTAGCCAATGGACGCCACATCGGCGTGTTCGTGACCGGGACTTAAACGACTGACACATTTGTCATGAGAAATATACATCTATCTAATGCCATACCAAGTCGGGCCCTTAAATTTTATGCTTGCATAGGTTTCTTATTCCTTAGGTCACTATTTCATCACCTATCTTAGGTAACGATTTCAGGGCTTTCTCCTCTACTGGCAGGGCTTTAACGATGACAAATCAAAATTACGTTTCGTTCTTGTCGGCAACAGTGGTAAGTAAATAAAGAATTCGGGACCTACCTCCTCGGACGATCGGCGTCCCATAATGGGACCACTTTCCTAATGTTAAAGGATGGACGGTCATTTTTGCTGAAAGAATGGCTCCGTTAGATGTTTTTGAAAAGGACAACGGCGTGATAACAAACATGATCATGGTATAAGAGCTATAAGAGTAGACGCCTTTACTCTTATACCATGACATGATGAAAGGTGTCCCATACAACCTTACGAGAAACCTTGTGCCGTTAACTCAGTTTTTAGCGTACAACCCTTTGGTATAAGCCATTACTCCAAATTATTGGTTTGACCTCAGGAGGTCAATCAGTTCCTTGACATCACGGATCCGGACAAGCATATACCAGTTAGATTTTTATGAGAATTCACACATCTACGAAGCATTTCCTACAAATTTTCCAAATTGTTTTTGAAACTCGCTTTCGTTTGACCTTTAGAGGTCATCAATGGTCAGCTGACCCTAAATGACCCCTGGTCATTTAGAAACAACTTCAAATGACCTCTGGTCATTTAAAAAAAGTTTTATGGTTTGTTTTAGAGATGCTATGTATAAATTTTTAGAAAAATCTAACGGAAGGCTATTCCTCCAACAATACTGGCCGTCCTCCTTTGCGTCTTTAACTTAGTTTTCAGACTAGCATCGATTATTGAGGTCATTGTCCGTAATTCGGATTGATTTGACTTCAGAAGGTCAGCCCATTGACCTTACAAAATTGGACAAGCGATTAACAAATCGAAAGCTCTTGGTTCTCTGATTAGAAAAATATGCTACACTTGACCTTTTGAGCTAGAGCTGGCCACCAGGAGTCGCCAAATCTAGCACCGAACGTTAAACGTAGCGGCCATGTTGTGGGCTAA
>JABASM010002030.1:0-12167 GCA_019776545.1 Brachystomella parvula | reverse complement strand
CTCAAAATGTCAAATCTAATGTTAAATGGAATTTTAGTTTCCTTTCCCTTTGGTTAATTCCGAATTACCAAGTATTAAGAAACAGCTGTGGCTTTTTAAGTATTAAACCGGATGTCCATTTATTTATTTTTTTGTAGTTCAATCTGCAGTATTTTAAGCTGCGGTTAATTAGGGGAAGAAGGGAACTTGTGTTCTAATGTTTGAGCTAACTAGCGTAATTTTCCTAAGAAGGGAACTGTATGTCATGCGTATCGCGTTCAGAAAATCTGAGACATGCAAAAAGGTTCCCACTGGATGAATTTACAGCGCGCAAGCCTGTCTGCAAGTAGAGTTAGTGATTTGGTAGCGGCAGGCGCTAGCGCAACCACTAGCGCCTTTTCTTAAGGAAAATGCGCTAGCTCGCACTAGTTGCGCCTGCAAACATTTCCTGCAAGATCCTCAATCCGAATTTACAGTTCAGCATTTGTGGCTTCCATGAGAATAACGTGTCGAGAGAACGACCGCGGCTAAAACTTGCTTTTGAACACCGGTTGTGAATTTGTCTGACGTCAAGAAATTCCGATGACGGAGTTGAGGAAGGAAAGAATCTCCGGAATGCGAAAAAAAGCATTATTTTCCTTCAACAGTTTTGCGCAGTTTTCTTTTCAGTGCAATTGACTTTGCAAAGCAGTGTTCGGATATCGAGCAGCGTTTGGACGATTAGTGAACGATCACGTCGAACTTTGCACCTGTTCGTTAAAATGGGTGGAATCGAGCAGCTCGATGATCGGATCGAGATAATTGGCAGCAGTGATCGGAAAACGTGTATTCGACCGACGCTCAGTTGTCGATCAGACCCGCACCCCGCACTTTTTTGGTGTGCGGGGTTAAATCGATCAGTGTAGTGAGAGATGGAATTTCACCCTTTTTTCCGTCGAGCAGGTGCGTTGAGCGGAGCGATTTTTACTCAACCCAAAAAAAAGTGTGCGATGAGCGGGACGATTTTAACCTCCGTAAATCGCACCTGTGCGGAGCGATTTAATTTCTACATTTTTCCGTCGAGCAGGTGCGTTGAGCGAATCGAGATAATTGGCACTGTGCGATCACTCATCGATTACACGGTTTCTGATCACTGATTGGCAGTGTGCGATCGATTAACGACCGCTCGATTTCCGATCACTGTTGCAAAGTAAGATTTTCTCGACATGTTATTCTCATGAAAGCCACATTTACAAACCTAGGGATTTTGAGAATTTTCATAAGGGCCCATAGGGATTTCGTGATTCCTAACTTGACTGTATAAAAAGGGTCAAGAATAAAAGGTATTCCTGCAGAAAAATTTCGCGCTATAATTTAGGTATAAAAACTTTTGTAAGGCTCAGCGAAACGCAATACTGATACGCATGTCATGCACTTTCCTTGTTAGAAGGGAAATGAGGAGAGCTTTCGAGTTGTAGTATAATAATATGAGATTAAAAATTAATTTTAATTCACCTGTTACTTTCTTATATTTGGCAGAGCTGAGGATAATTATTAGAAAATGAGATGGTAGAAGCGATGCAGAATTCCTATTTTTAGAAAAACAAAAATAGACTCTACTCCCAGTACAAAAGCAAATTCTGCTTTCTCGAAGACATTTCTCTATTCGCATTTTTAAAAGTGTCCTTGATTTCTGTGTTACGGAGTGATCGTCTCCTTAATCAGAGTTATAACGTTGTTAAATGTATCCCGTCTAATCTTAACCAAGATGAATAACCATGACAGGGACTATCCAACGGCAGAAAGGGAGCACCAGAAATATCTATTCCGTGTGTCGTTACGGCGTCTCTGCGTCCGCCTCTTCATTCTATACTTCTTCACTGTGGCTGGTGCCTTTATATTCAGAGTAAGTCCTACCTCAGGCTCCCCAGCGTCTCCACTGTCAGATCCTAATTGTTTCTAAGAAATCTCAGTCCCTTTAAAATTAATAATAATAAAGCTGGTTTTTCTGAAATAGTGGGCTGAAGGAATGCGTGAGCTCGAGTTCAAATGCGGTGTGAAGAAAGTAAGGCGTGACTTCCTGGATTCTTTATGGCAAGGGAGTCAGAGCTCATACGTAAAAGAAGAGGACTGGAAGTCATTGGCGAGGAGGCGACTGCTCAAATTCGAAGAAGAGCTTCATGAAGCATTTGAAGCAGGGATTAACTCCTATTCTGGACAAAAATCCTGGACTTTTCTCAATGCTATTTTCTATTCACTCACCATCATGACTACTATTGGTATGTACATAGAAAAAAACTTAAATTTTCAGGTCTGACTTTTCAGTTTTCATTTCCGGTGTGCTTAATTTCAGGTTATGGGCATATTACTCCAATCACGTCACTTGGGAAGCTTCTTANCACTCACCATCATGACTACTATTGGTATGTACATAGAAAAAAACTTAAATTTTCAGGTCTGACTTTTCAGTTTTCATTTCCGGTGTGCTTAATTTCAGGTTATGGGCATATTACTCCAATCACGTCACTTGGGAAGCTTCTTACAGTTTTTTATGCCCTGGTAGGAATCCCTGTATTTTCAATTATTCTGAAGGACGCTACGACAGTCCTGGCAAGGGGACTTAAATTATTTCTCACAAGGAAAGGAGATTCAGGTATGTCAGAGTTTCAGCGCTTTGGAGAAATATAGCTGTCATTTTTTCTGGTGAAATCTAGGCGCATTGTCGGCTTCATTTTTTCAAAATTGATTTCTAATTTTGCAGGAATGATTGTGGACGACGATTTTGACCTGTCACTGAAAACTGCTTTCTTGGCCTTCGTCCTTTACTCACTCCCAGGAGTTATTTTCTTTTACCTGTGGGAAAATGAGTGGGGAATTACAGGATCATTTTATTTTCTTTTCGTCAGCGTCTCTACAATTGGTTTTGGTGATTTAGTTCCACAGGTGAGGAAAATAAGCTGGAACCTAAATTAGTATAATCTAACTAAACCTCTTTGATTTTTAGAGTCCATTGATAGCTATTATTTTCTCTGTCTACTTCCTATTTGGACTCGCCTTGACCGCTGGAATATTCGGACTAATTCAGGTAAGCAGTTTAACCGAATTGCAAGACATTCAACTCTTTCGAATTTCTGCCTTTTTTTGAAACGTCGGGCATGACAGAATGTACGCTGCCGACATGGATCATTGCTTTTTTTGAAAAGTATTTTGTCGCATTTAACAGTTCAGGCTTCCGTGTTACCTTCAAGCGCTGAAAATTTTTTTTGGCTCAGCCTTGCCTCTAAAAATTTTGGAATAGTATATTTATTCCGGAGAAATAATACCCAGTTTATTTTAATTTGCGAACAAAAATATTGCAAACTTAATTTTGCAATTTTCTGTATAATAGGAAAGACTGGACGGTGGGATGAGCCGCCTTACTTAGATGGGTAGGAGACGTATTGGGCGTAACTACTCACGCCTGCACGCGACACCCAAGATTTGAATCTGATTCTGTTTATTACAAGGAAGACTAATAAACAAGCATGATGAAAAAATTAAAACAAGGAGAAATTACTGAACCCATTATTCCATTTTTATACGAGGGTCTGCAAAGGTCCCTAGAGAAAGGAAAGGATGAAGTGAGTATCCAAGGCTCGAATACAAGCATCATACATTAAGGATTTAAGCCTTTGATTTTATAATTTTGACGATTCGCATTTTAAATACATCAGCATCTATTTATTACTAAATATAAATATATAATAATTGAATTAAATTCACCTGTAGTCTAATCTGTATCTAAACCTTGAGAAAGGAAGTTTGCTACTCGTCCTCCCATTCATCTGAATCAAATGGTTCATTTTCGGTCTCACTTTCTGAAGTTTCTGGGTTGATTGCCTGGGCTCTCTCAGCTAGGGCTCGTTGCAAAGCTCCTGCCAGTCCGTCTACTGTAGTATGAGTTTGACTTACAGGCTCTTCCACGTGCTGAAAAAAAATGGATCACTGCAGGTACGCACAGAAATTATTAAATAATTATTTCTCATACCTTTAATCCAGCCTTTCCTCTTTCTCGAATTTCTTGCATGACATTGGAACGGGCGTCATTTTGTGGAGGGATAGAGGCGAGTGGGCTTCGTTTCTTCTCTTCTGGAATCAGAGCATCCAGGGTAGGCATAGGGAGTGGTGGAGGTGGTGGTGGGGCAGATGGCGATGACACTGGGTGAGGTTCAACAGATGGGAATGGAGGGGCTTGTGGGATTTTGACCATCATCCGAGCTGGGGGTGGAGGTGGGACCCTATGAGTCTGTGGTGGATCGTAGTCTACTTCTGGTTCATAGCGTAAGGGGTCATTACTGTATAATTCTCTAGGCTGAGAAGGAGCTGGAGGTACAGGTCTTTGACCCATTGCGGAAGGCGGGGGAGGTGGCGGTATATAATTGTCAACGAATCTGAAAAAATTAAAAATAATTATATCACGGCTACATTTAAAAAAAATTTGGAACACTAAAACTGTTAGGCGAAGACAAAATTCTGCTCTTGATCTTTCTTATCTGTGGCACTGATTTCAGGCGAGTGAGTAGCTCTGAGCTGCGACTTTAATAATTAAAAATTTCCTGATCTTCACTTTTCAGATAAACAACGCTGTTTTGCATTTAGACTCGTCATAATGTACCGTTAAAATGAGTGGAAAGTTTAGATGATAAATACTGGAAAACAAATGAGGTTGCTTCGTAATAATTTTCAAAACACATTGAACAAAAAATCCCAGCATTTTAGCAAGACTAGAAGCGTTTTAGCTGTGGAGGTTACAAATTAAATTAAATGAGTCAAAAACTTACTCGTAAATGAATTTCCTTGTATCCGGATCATTGAGCTGCTCCTCTGAAATTTTAGCTTTCTGGAATAATTCCGGCCATATTTCTTCATACTTCTTGTCAAGTTTCCCATGCGATTGAAATCCAAGCTTAGGGTCAAATCCAGCATGCGAGACATGCGTAAAATTCGATGGTGCTCCAATATCTCTCTTATCCAGTTTCTTGTTTTTCTTATCCTTGGATTTGGATTTGGATCCTGAGAACCTTCTAGTGAAAATGGATCTTGGCTTGAGGTACTCCTTTTGAGTACTTTTCGAATTTTGATGCAATTTTTGTGATTGGAGGGGTTGAGGTTGATGGGATTGGTTTGTGAAGTTGCTGGATGACAGGGGTGGGGCTGTATGACTCATCTCGACACCCTTGGATTGTCGATCTGTAAAAAATCCAAAACCGTGTTAAAACTGAGACCGTCAGAAAAATTTTAGTTTCTTACCATGACGCCGCTGTCGCTTAGCTTCTATTTTCTGGTCGAGCGTGTCCTTGAATTTCTCAAATTCGTCATCATCCGCGAAGTTCACGCCAACCATGGATTTCTAGCAAAAAATAAATCAAGCTTATACTTATGAAATTAAAAAAATCGGCCTAATATTGCCTCACCTCTCCTTCAAAACTTAGAAACCTGGAATTCCTCGGTGAACTGTAATCAAACTCCTCATAGATTTCACAGGCGTGAATGCATCTGCCCATTCGGAGTGAAAGAAATTCTAGAAAGTAGGACCGCTTACTCGGATCTCGAACAAAGCAGTAGAACTGCTAAGTCTCGCAGTTTCCAATTCCCATCTTCATTTGAAGGAAGCAGGAGCTCAACCACGGCCGTCGCTAGCGTCTAAATTCAGTTAAAAATCCAATCCATAAAATTACCCAAAATTGTAAAATAAAAAAATAAAAGAAATTCAAGCTCACCTGTCTTCCAGATCCCAAAATCTGAAAAACCATTTCATTCTCACTTGGGCTCAAGAGCTTGGAAGGATGATTCGGCCGTGCGTTCTTTTTCCTTATACTTGACTGCTGAAGGTGTTGGCCCTTGGCAGAAGAAGCAGACGGGTTTCGCTTGATCTTGAGGGAAGGTTTCCGAACTAGAGGAGTGGCCCGCTTGGGTGGGGGTGGAACAGCCACTGGAGCGGCATTGATGGGCGGAGCGGAGAAGATTTTCTGAGGGGTAGGCGCCACAGGAGATCTATAACCCGGTCTTGGTGATGATTGGAGCGTGCCAATTTGAAAAATCGGCCTTGGTGACTCAGCCAATCCTGGGCGGGGGGAGGATGGAGCAGGCGAACCTGGATACCGAAATCGATTCGGTACAAAATTATCCGAATGCCTCTCTAACCTTGGGGAGGGCGCCGGAGAGGATGCAATTGAGCTACTGGAAGATGGCGGGGCGGAGCTTCTTTTATTTGGCTTCGAACGGGCTTGTGCTGCAGCTGGAGGATATCTGTCCAAAACTGAAGGCAAATCACTGGCTGAGTGCCTTGAATTCATAGGAGTGATCTTCACATCGTTCAGCGTAAGTACACTAGGGTATCTGTCTAGGGCAGGTGGTGGCCTCCGCATGGTCGCAAAACCCGCTGACAAGAATCCATTGTAACTGCTGTAGTTTGATGGTATTGGAGAATTGGATGAACTCCGATTTGATGCGGAGGGGCTCGGACTTGCGGAATTCAATGGGAGCGGAGTCCTTGATGTATTTCTGTTGAATGGGAGCGTGGAGAAATTCCGACTCGGTGAAATGCTGTCCCTGTAGTAGGAGGGGCTAGGAGGCGTGGGCGTTGCTCCACCGTATCTTCTTACGACCTGGTGCTGCTCAGCCACTGCACTTGGTGGTGGGTAGCGTGCAAATACTGGAGGTGCCTTGGGCCTTGCTGGCAACCCATAAATATGTTGCTGTTGCTCTGATTGCTTAGGATTCTGCACGCGAAAGCTAGGACCCTGCCGCACTTCCGCTCGTTTTGGGATATAGTAATTTGGTTGAGTCATTTTGAGACTCACAAATAATTCTGAATCTGGAATTCCTATGAAATTAACTAAAATAGGGAGTATAAATCATTTGTAGCCTTGTAATCAAAACCCTCAGTTATCAACTACTTCCTGAGGACAAAGCACCAGCAGGTGAGCAGAATGCGTGTGCTCGATTAGTCAAATCTGCGAAAGGAGATTAGATAAGACGCTGATTTTCTGACGAACAAAAGAGTTCTATGATTTCGTACAAAATTATTTATTACTTTTTGTTGTCTAGCAATAATCTAGCTCTCCATCATCACTTGGAATTCCGCCCTTGTAGGGAAATATACGGAATAAGAATCAATTATTCTAAAACTGGAGATTCATTAGCACAAGATTTCTAGTCCTTTCCTCTGTTAAGCTTAATTAAGTATTTAGTAGTAGTTATTACTGAATCATATTATGAAATCACTTCTCCTCTCCGGAGGAGCAATACAAAATGTATAGTATGATAAGCTATCAGTTAGAAGATGATTTTTTGAAAGTATTACAATTATATCAGGCGTATCACAATATAAAACTGAGAATTCTTACGCGCTTCAGAATTTCTTCAGATCTTTGTTTGTGTATTATAGATGAGATATGATTAAATTTTCACTCTCTGAAACGTCTCTGAATGACTACATGAGTAACCAGCCCTTTTGAGAAATTATTGCAATCAGTCCCGGCTCAGGTAAAGGCCCACCTAGTCCCACTCATCTTCCTCAAATCCATCATCATCTTCTTCTCCTGAACTTGAGGACTCGGGATTGATAGCCTTGGATCGGGCTAATAAGGCCCGATTCAGTGCTCCAGCAAGTCCATCCAGCTCTTCAGTAGATTGAGGAATTTTCGGGGCCACCAAAGTCTATACAAGCAAAATAAGATTTCAAAAAATGAAAAAAATTCAAAAACACTTTCACTTGAGCATTACCTTTTTTAGGTCTACTCCAGTCTTGATTTGATCAAGGCAACCGGATATTCCTCCGGTAGGTTTCTTCTCAGCTGAAGTAACCTCCACTTTCTGTTAACCAAAAACAGACGGTGTAAAAACTTAACTCCAATATTTATGTTGCACTTTTTACGAAATTGATAATATTATAGTCTTACCTTCAAGGAAATGCCCATCTGAATCTGTTTCATGAGCTCATCACGGTCATCTGCCGGTGGAGGAGGCTGAGACTTTTTGGTCACGCTAACTGAAACTTTGACCTCTGACGCTTCTACGTTCATTGGAGGTGGTGGCGGAGGAGGCGGAGGAGGCGGAGGAGGAGCACCCGACGGGACAGGCGGTGGTGGTGGTGGAGGAGGAGCACCACCGTTGACACTGATAGTTGTAACCCCAGATGGTCTGCTATGAACTGAATGCTGAGAAGGCGGTGGGGGGATATTTCGAGAAGGCGGCGGGGGTGGGGCTGGAGCCTTAGTTGTGTGTTGTAAGAGAGGAGAGTGGCGTATGGGTACTGGCGGCGGTCCTGAATTTTGACTGAAGTGATTTTGTGTGCTCATTGGTGGAGGTGGTGGTCGTACTGGCGCTTGTTGCGGGGTTGACGGCGGCTTTTTCTCTTTCGCCTGATACTCTTCAATGAAACTATAAAAAGAAAACAATTATTTCTGTGCAACGGATTTAGCGTACTTTAGAATCAGGTAATCAAACTTACTTGTAAATGAATTCTCGAGTATTATCATCTTCTAACTGACTACGTGAAACTCCAGCCTTTTCAAAGAATTCTTGGAACCCAGAATCAACACCGTCAAGGTCAAAACCACGATTCGGATCCCACCCCACGTGTTGTACGTGTCGGAAGTCCATAGGCTTCCCAATGTCTTCCTTTCGTAATAAGGACTTCTTCCCTTTATCTTTCTTTGACTTCTTTGAGGGCTTGACCTGAGCTCTGGCAGGGAAATTATATTGTGGTGCTGGGACTGTGCCATTAGCCTTGACACGACTCGGATCTTGGAACACTCCATCGTGACCACCAGTGATAGGTGGAGGTGGCGGCGGTCTGTTGCTATCAAATTGCCCACCCTCTAGGATACGAGACCGTCGATCTGCAAAACAAAGAGAAAATGTATGACACTGTTTAAATAGACGCTTGGCTATCAGTGCTCTTTTCTGCATCATCTAGCCACGAAGAAGTTAATCAGACTATGTCGTTTTCTAATCTGAGCTAACTACCTGGTGAGTTATTCTGTTTTATCTCTGAGTTCCCTCCGAAGACCCACCCAAACTTGTGATGTGGACCATTTAACCCAAAGACCGAGGTAATTTTTTCTGCTACTGGACTTGGGCTCTCACTCTTCGATCGCTTACCAAAGCTAAACTTCTTACTAAGTCTACGACGAAATGACATTTTTAGGTCAAGTTCTTAAAAAAAGTGACTAATCAAATTATCCTATAAAAAAACCTAATCCGGCCTACTTACGAAATTAACTAAACTCTAGCAATTAGATAGCTACTCATTTCTATGAAGAAATAAAATCAAGATTTTAAAAATGGCAATGACTGTACGGTGAGCTAACGGCCAAAGCCAATAGCAGACTGAAAGACGAGCAGAGATTTGTGGAAAGTTCGTCCTAGATAATCAGCCTCTGTGTCGCATGCCAAATTATGCATATTTTCCCTCAAAACTTCTACGACCCCCACATTATGATTGGATATTAAAGCTTACCATTTTTCCGATGTCTTTTTGACTCGAGTTTTGCATCTAAAACGTCCTTGAAATCAGTGGACTCTACTCTGTCGGCAAAACTTATTCCAACGCGTGAGTTCTGCAAGAAGACAAGATAAACAATTAGCAAATTCAAGTACAGCATACCGAGAAAGCTATTGAACTATTGAGGGACAACACATACACAGCAAAGAAGCTTATAGAAAAATCTTCGTGGCATTGGCATTGTCAGATAATTGAAATTCAGGAGAGGTTCCTCGTAATTCTTTGTGCACGGGAAGAGAAAAGAGACTGAAAAAAAAATTTTAGGGTTCGTTTGCTACGAAAGATTTTAATACAAAAATATCGAGAATCAGACATTGGAATGGCTCGATGCCAATTCAGTTCAGTATTTTTGTGGAATTAATTTGAAAGAGATTAGAATGTTCCTATATCAGACTTCCGGTGGTAGTGGGCATTGAGAATGAGAGGGAAAACTGGATCAATCGGGATAAAAAATTCCAGGAATTCGGAAAGAAGGGCCCCACTACATTCTCAAAGAATGTGAAAGAATGTTAAAACTGATAACATTGGAATGAATCTTGATTGAATCACTCTTAGCGCATCTAACATATAAACTTGACTTACATCTCCTTCAAAGGTCATAAAATTCTGTAGAGGCATCAGGTATTCAAACTGACTGTAGATCTCCTGTCGGAAGACCATGCTTTTCGTCTTTATAGAGAAGACAGTAATAAAATAAGACTTCTTCGTCGTGTCCCGGACTAGACAAAGTACACCAGTCTCTTTAACATACCACCTCCGCTGATCTGGCGTAGGGACTAACAACTGTACCACTGCTGTTGACAGCGTCTACAATGGAATTCAAAATTATTCACGCAGCTCTCACTTATGAGTCCTTAACACTGCATGCATTGAGCAATCTCATTACCTGCTTCCCTTTCCCAAGGATCTCGAATATACATTTATTCTCTTCCTCAGAGAGGAGTATTGACCTCTTATTCTCAATTGGTGGCCTAAGTCTCCGGGTAGCACCTGGAGGATTCTCTGGAACAAGTGGTGGGGGTGGAGGAGGATATGACATGACTTCTTTACGTTGGAAGCCACCAGAATCAGTCCAATGAACCTTGTCCCTTCTTATTCTCCTCTGCCACCACTATCCTGATCCTCAGAAGACAGGAGAAAGGGTTACTGATGTTACTCTAATCATTCATTGAACAAGGAATGTATAACCACGAAAACCGCACCCCAAGAATCTGTTAAAAAAACCAAATGCAAACACTATTAACCCCCTCAGCTAAATGACCATAATACAAACTCCTTAACTTAGGGTACGATTACATGTACTCTACCTTTACCCTTACCTTTACAGTTCTCCTGAATCAATCAATCAACGTAGAATCAGCTGATCACTCCAATCATGAATGAAATGATAGAAATATAAGTTTCGTGAATTAAGTTACCTATTTCCTTATCCCCTGAGGAAGTGTGAGGGCTGATGTGACTCTGAGGCTCTGAGTAAGGAAACTGCGTGGTGTAATACACTTGCCTTTGTCACTCATTCATTCCAACCACTTGTACTCGTAAGTTAAGTTAAATATTTATCAAGACGAATAGTTTACCACTTACTTTTTACTGATGATGGGCTCAACTTGTACTCAACACGGAAAAAATCAGAGTAAACTTCGAGGAGGTTGACACACATGCGGTCTTGGGTTTTTCTTCCACTTCTTTTTCGTCAGACTCATCCGAGGAGTTGATGCAGGCGTACGAGGCCCACGGCCCACCGACGAAGGCAGGCAAAAAGCAGGCGGAAGACGAAAGAAGTCAAAGAATTGATGAGGATGATGATTTTAGAGATTTAAGAATTTCAGTGGATAAATGCCATGACCCAACCCTTCCTCTCTTATTATGGACATGGACAATAGAAATTATGTAATGATTAACAATTAGGACACCCCCACCGACCAACCCCCGCTTTTTCATTACTCAGAAATTACTCATGAATTAAGAGCGATGTACATGTAATATTTTAAAATACATTAGGGTTACCACATGTCATGTGAAATATTCCGTGAGATCGTGTGAATAGAACTTTATTATACGCTTTCACTTTTTTTAATTTGATAAGGGGTTGGAAAGCGAGGGTTCGCAAAAAGTTAGCACTACTTTCTCAGATTATGTGGAAAAAATTGGAGACGCTTTCACTTTTTTCGATGACTAGTTTCCGGTTTTCTTCTTCCTGTCCTGCGATTGTTCCCCATAGTGTAGTAGATTCTTCTGCTAAATATTATGGAAGAAGCGTTTCTAATACCTTTTTTTCGATGTAAAATGCCCCTGGCTCTGGCATAAAACAAAAATCTTTATGTCAATAGGGAAGAAGCAGGAAGCAAGGAGAAATGTCTGACAAGGGATCGTGCACAGGGTTACAGTGTGTCTAATTTCCTCAGTGAAAGTTTTTCATTTTTTGAAATTCTAATCAATATTTCAAGAAACTTTTTTAAACAATTTCAGCTTCAATTAATTTTTGTTCGACCTTAGTGAATCGATTGCTGAAGTTGTCCTGCTAAAATTCGAATCTGAAATACAGTGTGGCTCGGATAAGTGGGCCACGGGTAACTGAGACGCTCGGTTTAGTGGGACTGGTGGAGCCGGTCCCGGCTGAGAGATAGGGAGTTTACATGTTAATCACATGCTATAAGTG
>JABASM010002028.1:0-12172 GCA_019776545.1 Brachystomella parvula | reverse complement strand
TCAGCAATTTTTATCTTGAAAAAATATGAAAATTTTTTCCAGCTAAATTAATTTTCTCTGGTTTCAGTGCTTTTTGACGTTGTACATATTTTTCTAGGAAATTCTGCAATCCCTGATACAAACATTCATTTCTCGGATCTTGATTCTCGATTTTTCAAAAGAAAAAAAAAGACAATTTGTTAGCTTGTCTTATTAGGATTGTGAGAGCTCGAATAGGAATTACTATTCCCACAATTTTACGCACTGAGAAATCTGCAATAATAAATACAAAGCTTGTTTTGAAAGAAACGAAGTTTGTGAATGAAAGTTCCCGCTATTGAGTCGAGCTGCTTATCTAGGAAAGTGGGAAATGATTGGCTGACAGGAAATGGAATCACCCATCCCCAACGACTCTCACGGAACGACGACACCAAAATTCATCATTTTCCTACTGTCATCTCCCCTCCTTTTGAAAACTTTTGGAGCGTAGAATCCGAGTTTGAAAAAGAAGAATCATTATAACTAAAAGGCTTTACAAAAGAAAAGTCTAAAATCATCTCAAATTAATTTATTGTTACCACTAAATGAAAGCTTTATTAATAAAGAAAACTTGGAAGATGGTCCTTAAAGAATGAGATCTGCGGAATAAGATTCACTTGGAGTGAAAATTAAATTATATGGAATCCACATAGTGGTTTGGAGTCTCCGCCAATGTTTTTGGGTCATTAATCAGCCGTGATCTGCCTTTTACTTTTGTTAGCGTATTTTTTCACCTGATTTAAGGTGTACCGTTTTAATAGCTTTTTACTAGATTGAAATGCGAATCCAAAGAAACTCATGGTTTCGAACTCCTCGTGTTGACACAATCACAAAGGACGGAAATGATATTGCAAAACATGCAAATTGATGAAAATTGAATTTAAGAATCAATTAACAGTTAAAACTGAATGAGAACAGTTTCTTTCAAACAAATCAAAAAATAAAGGCATAAACTGGAAGAATTAATCGAAACCCACTAACGTACGTTTCAAAAAGCAGTGTAGTTCCATTTTTAAATTTTTATTGGGAAAGCAAAAGGATAAAACTGAGAGGAAACCGCGGACAGTCTTACAGAAATTTTTTATTAAGTATTTTTTTGTTGGAAAAATCTTCAAAATTGAAAATTCACAAACAAAAATGACATTTTGACTAGCTGAAAGGTGTAAAAATGCAAATGCACACAGACATCATTTTTAGCAGGTACCCCCCCCCCCCACCCCCTTCACACTTAATTGTTTTAAATTGCCTTTTGTCCTAATTACTTCTTGTTACCCCCCTAAATAATTTTCCGAGAAGTGTCACATCCACAACTGACGCCCTTAATTTGTTTTTTAAAATCTGCCTAAGGCCTAAAATTCATTCTTCCCTCTTTTCCTAAAAAAACCAAAAATATTTGAAGATTTTAGGCAGAAAAGCTCCTAGATGCATTTTCCTATTCTTCCTTAATCTTCTGTTTAAATTACTCAAACTAAGACTACAGAAGTGTAATTCTTGCGTCTAAAGGAATCCGATTGTTTATTCTCTCCGAGATTTCTAGAATCGCTTCCGTCAAACCTTGGTAATAAGTTTCTATTTCACTATCACTTTCCTCCCTGTTTAGTATTCCGTCTGTTACTGTCTACCTGCTGGATGGGACAAGAAGAGAACCATAATTGAATTCGTCAGTTGATGACCCTCAGCTCCTTGGAATTAAAAACGAGGGAGCCATGGAGTGTAAATGATGATAAGGAAGGAAGATACACTGAGACTCCGTTTTGACTCTACAAGATTTTTATTTGGAAAATATAACTGCTATGATTCTAAATGACTTGAGCGTCATATTCAGGATATGATTGTCATACTAATTTCATTCACATTGACAAGAGATTATAACTTGCTTCACCTGCATCACCCTCACCCTAAAAGTTACACCATTCAAAATCATTATCTTCCTAAAAAGCAATACATTATTCCCTCTCCTCTATTTTCTTAACTTGATGCAAATCAGTTGTCAGGTAAATCTCGGTGACTGGGCATTGTTCTCTCCTATTCTTCTCTTTAGAAGAGTTCGTAAAGAGGGACGTGTAGAGATCCTTTCTCCAACATATATGCAAAGTAGTTTTGTTTGGCTTTGACAGGTGAGTGACATTTGAAATTAAGGAGGACAGGTATATTTACTTTGGACTTTTTCCTCTCTGCACTATAGGCTACACTTTCCAAAAAAAAAAAATATTCTCTTGTTTTAAAATGAAGGAAACAACCTGGAAAAAATGAACTTGAATTTCATTAGTAAATACAAAGTGATGTTGAATATGTAAATCCCTCAGGGACTCTCCACTCTTATATTTCCTTGTTTCATCTATTTTGAAATCGTCTCATACACCGTTCTTTAAACCCTAATGGAGAACATATGCAAATATTTACCGTAAATGAAAAGAAAACAAAGGCACCGTCTTTCACAATTCCAAAACTCTTAATTACGGTTTCAGGTAAGGAAGAAGATGGTAAATGGTATTTAAGAACTGTGGCTAAATTTTAATGGAGTTAAAAAAGAGAATTAGTTTTTAAAACAGGAGGAAGTGAAAAGCCTGAATGGAAATACAGGGATTTTTAATTAGCTTCATTAAGAATTATGTTAGGTAGTCAGGTTTTATTCTGTAGGTGATTTCTTAATTTTGAAAATAATACAAAAGGAACATAATTTTTAATAAAATTTTCTACTCAGGTGAAATACCATCCTTGAGGGGTATTTGCAGTGAGCAGAAAATTAAATTAAGTTTCATTCTACCTTGTCCTCAGAATTTAATTTTTACCTCTGATCTTGGATTTTTGCTAAAAACCTTCCAAATAAGAAAAAAAAATTCCTATGTGAAAAAATTTTCATGGACAATGAAGTACTGGTTTGAATTACAAAAAAAAAGTAGCAAATGATTAGTTCCCATGATACGTTTCCATTTCTAGTTCCGCTAAAACTTTTCATTTCACTCATTTTTTTCCCGTACCTTCCGTCCTGTGTAGATTCACAGGGACTCAAGCAGGGACAGAGACAGCGTCGTGAGAAATTTCTAATTGATTCCTCGATAAGTAAAAAAAAAACATTTTTCAGCTAATTAAAAAAAATAAACTTCACTTACTTCTTCCGCGGGTCCGGCGTTTCGGTGTAGTAGGAGCAGAAACACATGTATTGCTCGGTCCAAAAAATTCTCCTCCAATTCCATCGAAATTCTCATCCAGGCGAAGTGGGGATAGGCTAAGGAGCTGAGGCCCACCTGAATCCTGGTTCCCTTTTCCACCGAACCACTTCATAATTTCAATCGGGGGTGGTGGGACGACGCGCGTCACTCGGTGTCCTCTGTACTGGGATGAGCCCGGGCTTAGGCCAACTGTTGCGTACTGTTGACAACCACCACCGGTACTACTCGCCCTATGTCCACTTCCACCTGAGTCAAAAAACACAATAAGAACTGATCATAATGGGCACTTGATTGACTCACTAGGAGAGAACAACTGAAAAAATTGATTCCGAGGGAAAATCACACACGCTAAGCCTCACTCACGACTCACGACTTTGTGCCAATAATCAATCCACGTTTTCCAAAACGGACGACACACCTGAGATGATGCGTGATGAGTGTGACAGGAAGAAATAGTGTGAGAACTTTTCAGTTCCAAGGCAGGCAGACAACAATGAGAGTAAACTACAATAGTCTGCGTAACAATACCTTCAGCCTGCACTACTGATAGGAGGAGGAGGAGGGGTGGATGAAAATCCAGGTTTCTGCTAGGATGCACTTTCATGCAGGTAAGAGGGATTATTCCTCTCCTCCTCAGTTGTCAGTAACACGTCTTCAACAATCAAAGAAACCAAGAAACTGAAGAAAAAAACCCTAATGCCCTGAGTCTCCTCGGAGGGCTCAGAATCTTTGTTCCACCTGTTGTCTATTCTGGGATTTCTGGGAAGAGTTGTTCCCTTAGAATTAACGTTACCTCAGGATTATCACTGCTCAATAGAAAGTATATGCAATGGTGGATGAACTCTAGAAAATCGCTGAATTTGGGGCCTATATGTAAAGTCACTCTGTTAATTCCAGAGCCTGAGCTAAGGCCTCAGGAGTACTGAACTTCATTGTTGTGAAGGCTGAACTGCTGGAGAAGGGAAAGGGAAGATTTTACCTGTACCTTCACTAATTGGAAAGGTAGAAAAAGGTAAGACCTCTATCTTACCTTCCCGAATAATAAACCAATGTAGAAAAAAAAGCAATCGAAGCAAAAAGCCCATCAGGTTCTACCTGGTTACTCTCTACACCGCTTTAGAATATTCTCAGGATTTTCTTTTCCTCCTTGGAAAAGCACAGAGGTAAGAAGTACCCTTCTTCTTAATTTGAAAGCCTAGTACAGACAATTTTCAGCGCTCTCATCCCATGACATCCTTTGTCCTTCGATAATAATAAAATAAAAATCTGACTTTTACTTGTGTCAGGGCATAGGCCTTATTCCATTTTTTTTCTGCTACCGCAGTAGCCAAAGATGCTGCTGCCATATGGAGAAGACAAATTCCTTCACAGTTCAATTAGATTTTTTTGTCTGCCTATAATCCCGAGCATCTTAAGTGGATCAGACTAAATTCATTTTTTTTTGTAGAAAAAAAATAAGATTTTAAAATGTAAAAGAACGGTTCTTTGGGAACTGCATTTCCTTGAGACGTGTTTGCTTCTCTGTTTTGTATTTACTTTAGTATGCCACCTGAATCTAAGCTCTTTAATCAGCATTAACAACGGTAGCAGAGATTAAAGTTAATTTCACAGTGTCTTATGAATGAATTACAAGGAAATAATTAAAATTAAGAGTAGCCCGAAATCCTCCATTTCAGAAATTAGTAGGAGCATTTAAAGGCTTAGCTGCTCTGAGAACATTCCTTGCAATTAGGAAATTTTTACCTGCGGAGAGTAAATCTCTCCTCCGTGAAAGTAACACCCATCCCCCCTCCCACATTTTTTGAGCAGATTTTGAACATTTCTGAATTCATTACAATTTTCCGAGAAATTTTTTGTTGACATAGTTTTGAGCCATCAATAAAACAAAGTATAGATACGAACTCCATGTTCAGAAAACCTGAAGCCACTACGTTTTATTTTTTACTTGTAATTATTTATACTAGACCACATTCGTAAGAATAATTTGAATGCTAGCCTTGAGCAGAATTTATGTGTGGTTTTGTAATAATGATTTCACCTGCTGGAGTTTCATAATTTAAAACCAGTATTAGCACCTAACACCTGCTAAAAAGCTACAACGCAGAATTTCAGTTCCCTAAAATTAGGAAATACAATGTTCTAAAATTTTTTCTTTTTTCTTGGTAAATAAAGGCAGAAGGTAAAGTGTTAAATAAAAATAACTTCGTTAGCATAAAGGATAAGGCAGTGGGGGTTGTATGATGAATTAAACGGTGTTGAAGTGCTAATGGATAACTTTTCTGGTGTTAATGAGTGGGATTTGAAATTTTGTAAAGTAAAGTTAGAAATAAAGTATTTGAGGCTAAGGAAGAATAAATGAAAAGGAGGAAGAATTCCAGTCCACCACTACAATCATCTTCATAAATGGAATAAAAAAAAAATCTGAGAATGATATAATTTCTCATCTTTATCATCCTCCTCCACTCCTCCTGATTACAATCAAGGAATTTCAGCCTTCTCCATGGGCTGCAACATCCTGCTTTCTGGATGAAGTTCTTCAAAACATGCAGAGCATCTTTTAGCCTCGATAAATTAATATCGATTTTGGTCATTTTTTCGTAATTTGGTCTCTTAATGAATTTGGGTGCGTCTCAAGACACGTCTATGACAAGGAAAAGTCAAGGAGAGGAGGAGAGAACAAAAGAAAAATGGCTTAATTTCCCATCCTTTTAGTTACCATATTAGGAATCTCTCTTTAGTTAAAAATGATTTGATTACATGCAGGCATCACTATGAAGTAAATATTGTGTCATGATTAAACTGACAATCTGGAGGCGTGCAGAGCATCAGGCCTCTTCTCTTCAGTCCACCTTCCCGAATGGAAAAAGAAATTGAGCATAATATAGGAATAATGGTGCAATGGAATTAATTTATAGTAGTTGGAAAAATTAGCTTCCTTGATTGAAAATTCCCAATTTTGGCATTAGGCAAGCAAGAAGGAATCCATGTGATAGCAATATCATGATACCGTATAGGGGGTTTATTAGGAACAGTTTTTAAACTCGAGCTTTTTCCCCTTGAGCAACGTGTAAGGCTTTACATTTAAAAACGAAAAAAAATTTTTTGTGCTGAGTATTTTTTTTGGTTTTTTTTTTTGGAAAACCGGATGTTTTGTCCTGCCCAGAGGCCCATAAGGTTTTTCATTAAAAGATATGCTTTTTGAACAAAAAACTCTCTGGGCCTCTGAGCGAAATTCTTAGGCCGAACTAAAGCCCTGCGTCTAAAAAACCCCTATAGCAGCTCTAATTAAATTTTGCTTGCTGCATCAAATTGACTGTTTGCCATTTTTTGCATAAATTCTAAGCGAGGAGTTTAACACAACGGCAAACAAACAGAGCACCGACTTTAAACGTGACAGTGTCGGGCGAAGGAAACTGCTATAGCTGTATAACCTTTGTCTCCGTTCGAATTTCAAAATTTCTTACAAAATTGTCACCTAAAAATCCGGGTTGATACAATTTTGATTTCTCACTGCAGTCTTTCTAGTACCCTTCGCCCTCAGCACTACAATCCTGCTCAAGTTGGTTTTTTTGCAGTCCTTAATTTAGTAGTTTTACAAAGTCAACAAAACTGCAATCGAATTTGGAAAACTGCATTACAATTCGAATCCGAATTCTCGACTTTGATTGGCTCTCGCACTTTGTCAGCTTTGCAGTTTTACACAATTGGGTTTTTCAGCAGTTCAGGGTATAAATCGTAATCCCACCATTTCAGTTTTACAAGGTTTACAAAATTACTGAATTGCAGAATTGCGAAGCACAAACTTTAGTAGCACTTATGACTCCTTAGATTTGATATAACCAAGTCTGTCAAACATTTTTCTGCCAGATTTTGAGACATTCGAAAAACTTGATTTAATTTAAAAGTTCTAGTGAAGCAAAAAAATTAATTTCTCTGCTCTTTCAAGATTAAGGAAACTGAAAGATGCTTCACAGAAAACTCTTCCGGTATTCTCCAGCCAGGAATTAGTCAAACCTACCCATTTATTACGTGGAAGGCCCAAGAAACCTCCACTGTCCCTAATAGCTCCTCTTTACGGTAATAATACCTTTGGTGGTTGATATGTTTGCAGAGATTGCTAGATTTTTTGACAAGGAGAGTAATACATGATAATTCAAAGAATGAAACTGAGAAGAGAGAGGTTGGTCATTCATTCTGATGGAGATGATGATGACCACTGGCAAAATAAAGAAGCGGCGACGGATCCCGGCACCGCACAAAGTAAAAAGTACTAATCATTAATTCACCCTCCCGCAGCATAGCCCACCCACTTTTCCCGTTTGTATGGGATCTCTAATGATATGGAATTTGTTATGCGGGATCTTTCCAGGCAGGCAGCACCACGGAGAAAACTGATCTTTGTAAAAGATGAAGGTGGAGATAGATGAATGGGAGGTAAGAAAAGAACCCGAAAAAAAAACCAATCTGATCCCCTTGTCATCGACTCCTGATTTATTTATCTCCTCATTCCTCTGGAGAAAACATTAGTAACCATTATTTGAGGTTACTTCCGCCCTCCATTTCTTTAATGAAATAAAACAGTCCAACCCTGTTTCTCATTAATTTAATTTTGACGCTGAGCAAATTATACCTGAGCAAAGCTAAATTTTCATACCGTATAGTGGGGTGATATCGAAAGTTTTTCAGGTTTCTTCTAAGAAACTTACTAAAAAGTAGCCGAGTTTTCCCGAGCTCAAAATGCCATGACTTGATGCTTTAGTCTTCTATTGAATAACCTATTTTTTGCCAAATAGCTTTAAAAAATTAAAAATCGTTGTGTTCTACCCCAGCTAGGGGGTTATAACGAATGTTTTTAAGATTTCAGGACTTAAACTTACAGCTGTCCTGTAGCGACTTTGCTGCATCGAGAAAAAATTTTAAGAGTGGCTTAGCGCCACTTAGCGTTTTTCCGGTCCCATGCACATTTGTGCCATGATATGCTGAAAGCCGGAGCGATGCACAATTGTGCATTTTCGTCTACACCGTTGCCGCGTTGTACATTTCTATTCTTTGGTTTTACACTTCCAAATTTCCAACTTTGGCAACAAGGCTAACGCCACAAATGTGCATCGGTTCGGAACCCCATTGACTTTTGCTGGGGCACAAATGTGCATCGTGTCGGCTTTAAGCATTTTTAGCTCACCGTTTTAAAATAAAAAATTATGAGTAAATTCTTGAAATTTTTTTGTTAATTGGGGAACTGATTTTCGCAAACTCCAATCCCGGGGAAAGTCAAGTTCAGTTTTCAAAAATAGTAACCGGCCGTTCGCTAACACTCCAATATACGGTACCAAAATATTGTTCCTTTTTCTTTTTTGTTTAAATTGACCAAGCACGAGGAAGTAAATAAAATAAAGTTAATTTATAGTTTAATAAATTTAGCACACCTCCTTTCCTCCGAGGTATTTGGCATACATATACCTACTACGTCTTCAGCAATTTAAATTCCGCTTAAACAACTCTTCGCATCATACATCAAGTTCTCATTCTTCCAAATAAAAAAAATTGTTTGGGGATCTCACGATTTCTACACTTTTTTTCTCTTGTACTTTCCCCGTTGTCACGCTTTCCATAATTGGGAGGGTGTTTTTAATGAAGCTGAGTCATAACCTTCAGAATGGAAACAATAGAGGGAGGATGTCAGTATTTGGGTGACAGGTGTTGGTAGCATGCCTCTGATCTAAAACAAAAATATGGATAGAGGGGTAGGGAAGGTAGGCATAGGACTTTCGAGCTTGAATTCAGTGTCAGGTTTAAAAGTTTCCTAAATGAGAAATATTGTCCAACGGGTGGTAATAACTCGGAGCATATGGAGGGTAAGTATTTTGAAGCGATCTAGTGAGAAGAGAAATTCTTACTTTCTCAGGTGAAACCCTTCAGTCATCGCCCATAGCGGCGGACCTGAGGACCTCCATCAGCATAAACAAGGAAAAATCCAACACCTGATACTCCAGTAGGAAAGCTTTGATGAGTCAGACCTACCCAGAAGTGCATAAAGGAAACGTAAAGAACCAAGGAAGCCAATCAAATTCAAATAACCCGGGCTCATGCCTGCAAGATGCTCTAGATCCGCCAGCGCTGACTCATTCCCAAAAGCACTGTACTGGAAATTGAACTATTCCATTGGAAGAGAGCAGTAAAAATTCAAGCCTGATTCCGAACAATAGAAATTAAATTTTTATTTTTCTAACGTCAAATATCCAACTCTTGGCTCTACATACCGTTACGTTCGCAGCTAAGCGAACATAAAAATGAAGCACTCTTTTCAATTTTCTATGTTGAATATTCATGTTGAGTGAATTCAAACCGTCTATTTGCTAAAATACGACTTTTTTAAATGTTAAAAAAAATCCTCTCATCCCGAAATTATTTCTTCGGTAGGCTTTTTAGTTGAAAAAAAAAAAACCAAGGATTTCAGAATGATTTTCAAGAATGCTCAGTCACTTGAATTAAGAAGCGGCGATAGTGTTTTACTTTGCGTACGAGACAAAAATGAATGCCAAGGTTGCATCAAAAATGGATCATTCGTATTACAAAATAAATAATGGAGTCACAACAAAAGCATTAAAATACACCGTGGAAAGCTTCATGCTGTTATTAGCGGAAAATGTGCCAAACAAGCATAGTAAATGATCAGGCAGCACATGGAGCTGATTTCATTTCGTGTGTACTTCCTCACGTCATTGTACGAGGAAGCCTGATCGTAAATTACGTTCTAATGAAGCCTTTTCTAGACGCCTCCCTGGAAGCCTCGTCATGATAAGGATAAAACTATTGTAAACTCGTGATTCTAAAAAAAACACCATCAGGTAAGTAAACAATGGGTTGAAACAAAAGACTGCCACCCGCACATTGTCACCTAACCTCGCCATGCGTAGTACTCAAGCCATGTTTCTTGGGAAGAGAGACGCTGACATGACACAGGCTACCATATATGTCAACCCGTCACCTTGTCACTCTCAATTAAGACAAGAAAATCAAGAACTAAAAAAGCCAGAATTTAATAAATTCTTTTTTCCACGCCCTCCACCATTAAAGAACCATTAGAAAATGTGCCTTTGAGAATGCGTAATTCATCGGTCACGAACTCTATGCAAATTGGAAGGAGGTGAAACAGGTGAGAAGACCTCATGCTGCTCCTAAGGTGAAATCATCATTGCTAAATTATCTCAAAAATTATCTCAAAAATAATAATTAACCTGGTAAACGTCTAGGACAATTTGCACCTCATTAACATTTCTATAGAAGAAAATCAGAAAAAGGTTGTTTTTTTTTTTTAAATTCTTGCTGCCATTAAACTTTACTGCTTTCCACACAAAGCGTCCCAAATTTTTGTCACTTTCACTTTTCCATATGGACAAACGCACCTGAAGCTCCAAGTTTTCCAAAGGGCATTAAATTACACCTGTGACAGGACGTGCCTAGCCTACTGTTGTGACAGAGGATATGATTTTAGAATTTATGACACGCAAAATTATTGTCATTTTGCTTTCTAATAGTTTTTATTATTATGAATCCTACATTGTCGATTAAATAATTTTCTTGTACTTCCCCCCAAAAAATCCAGTTTGATATGCAAATTTTCATTTCCTTCCCCATCGCCAAGTCATACACAAAAGCGGAAGAGTCAATTGATTCCTTCAGACAGAGAACACCTTAAACTTCAAGTTCCGCATTTTTTTTCTTTTTCAATTTTTCGATTCCTAATTATTTGAATAAATTTATTAGGGAAAATTTATTATAATTTTAAATTCAATTTAAGCTACTAATTCTCTAATTTAATTTCATGCTCAATTTTTGTAGCTTTTTTCCTGACTCCTTCTCAGAAAAGTCCATTGAACCGAGCTTGAAGAAATGGTTTACAGTCTGATGACACGCCTTTCACACTCAGTCGGGCTGAATAAAAGTCATAGCCTATGTACTGGAATTATTGCATTAATAAAAATTATTTTTGATTTATGTGTTAAAACTGAAAATGGCTTCTTTCAACTGAAAATAAATATAATGAAGGGCAACCTTCATTTTGTGCATCATCCCACTTTGCTTCCTCAAAGAATAATTTTTAGAGTTTTCCACTTGGCTAAATATAATGATTCTGTCATTATGCTGTAGCAGTCCTCAATTAGCAATTAGGACATGACTCATTGCTCCTAAACTCCTTTACTCCGAAGTTATTACTATTTACTCACCTGAGTGTGGAAAATTATTTTTTACGATTGCGGAGCTAGGTTCAGGTGAGTTTTGCTAAATGCAGTGGTTGCAGGGCGCAGGTACATCCAGTCACCTCTCATTTACATGCTATGCTACAAGCAATCTTCCAAAAATTTTTAATAATGAACTTAAATTTTTAGAAATTAAATTTTTAGAGCAGGAAAAATTCACATCAGAAACCGTGGAGGAAGTTGAAAATCCATCTAGAGCCTAATTTCTTTAAATTGAAAATTAAAGCTTCCAGATGTTTGCTAGAAAAGTCAGCTGTATTTTATTTACGAGCTAAAAATATTTTCTTGTAGATTTTTCTAAGAAAGAAGTTCAGGCGGATACTTTTTATAAAAGAAATTTCATGCTCAATTTACGGGCGCTAGTTCGAATGTATCTCCTGACGGCTTTTCAATTTTTCAAATGCAATTCCACTTGGCCAATTTTTTTGATATCCTTTAATCTAGGTTGTGGGTTGAGGCTGGTAGTCAATTAAGAATGGTGTGGGCTAAACGGATTGTTCTTCGCAGGTATATGAATCAGAACTCAGGTGTGATTCTCTTTGGATCGATACATTTGGGCTTCTGATTAAGTAATTGAAAACACATTATTATTATTATGGATGGGATTTTTTTCTCAGACAAAAAAAATTTAATCTCAGACAGGAAAGCGAAAAAATAGAAAAGATCAATTTACAGATAAAAACTACGAAACTCAGACAGGTGATGGAACGATTATTTGGC
>JABASM010002027.1:0-12173 GCA_019776545.1 Brachystomella parvula | reverse complement strand
ACCGCCTCTCCTTCGTTTTCTCACCCAAGCGATTTAATGTGGCTGTGACACGAGCAAAGGCCGTCCTCATCGTCGTCGGGAATCCCCATGTCCTCATCTACGACGAAATTTGGCAAAAGTTCATTAGCTTTTGCGTTGAATTGAACTGCTACACGGGATGCAATTTACCGGAATGTTTGGAGAAACCAGCATCTGTGGTGGCTGATACTTGGGAGGAAGAAAGCGCTAGCGGAGTGCTTGGAGACGGAGATTCCGAATTCAAGCTTAAAGAGCTTAACATTACTGACAACGATCTGAAGAATGAATCTGGGCAAAATGGTGCTGGACTGCCATTGGCTGTTAAGGAAGCCTATATGTATGAGGTTTGGATGGATGAATTGGATTAATTTCTCAGTTAGATTTAAAGCGAAAGCAGTCAGTAGTTATTAGATTTTATTCGAGGATTAGCAGTACATTAATTTTCTACCAGAATTATAATTCCGCTACCTCGTTAGGACAATATTAATTAATTTCGTGACATTATTAAAACGGCTGCCGGATGCGGATCTTCCTTACATTACTAATTTTCCGCAGAATGAATTTCTGAACTAAAAATTAAATTGCAATTCAGGCAATGCGTCGCAGTGATTGCAACGCACGTCGCAGCCGTTGCGGCATCAGACGCGTACTGAGGCCGCGCGCGCGCAAAACCACTCTTTTCATTGGTTTCTTCGACTTTCATTCCATTATTCTTGCTCCTCAGCTCACTGACTCAACAACTCAAAACAAGTGACCCGGATCTTTGGAATTCAGAATTGACCTCGCTCGCATATTTTAGTAGTAGGACAAGGTCAAGACGTGCCATTTATTCTTCGGTTTCACAACTACGAAGTTCAACATGGAAATCGATAATAATGGAGACCCGTCCTCAACCTTCGTGGATGTGTAAGTTCAAAGTTCATAGAATAGATGTACCAGCCTGTACTTAATTGATGTGACGCGGCTTTAAACTGAGTGCACACCGTTTGCTTGTTTGGATCAGTATCCTAAGATATGATTTTGCATTGGATTGATTCCGTTATTAATATAAGCCTTCGGTGCGCTACGGGACGGGAGCAAAAATTAGGAAGAGTAGAGCGCACTACTCATGTTAATTCACCCGCTGTGGACCAGGATAAAGCGATGAAATAGCACTATAAGTTCTTGTTTCAGCAGCTTTTACCGTTGAAAACTGCAAAAGCTTAGGCAGAGCTACGTCCCAACCAAATTAACCGCATTCCATGTAATACTGAATTCGCCCTGCATCAGTCGGTCAGTAAACTATGTCTCAGGATCTTAATACGTCCTTCTATTATTTCTAGGACTGTTGAGGGTGAAAATGACGTATTTTGCGAGACGGAGGGTGTTGATGATCGGCTATACATAAGTGACTCCAAGCCAGCCTTTGAATTCGCTGATTTGACCCTTGACCAAATGATGAGACTGAAAGCGTCTCAGGAAAGAAGAAAGCAAGAAAGTATAGTCAATGGGGTCGCTGGTGGGGAAGGAGGGATTTACTTCGGAACTGACGACACGCTCAATGGAACTGCACCGAAGACCCCTGTGTATCTTTTGAGGCTCCTATCCAATGCAGGGAAGCTGATTGAAATGGAAGCCAAGGAATTGGAGTTGGGAGATGGGAAGTTAAGAGATTTCAGGGCTCGTCGCTGGAGGGTTGAGTGGACTCACGATGGCTTGAAAGGTTTGTTCGCTAATTATTTATGCTCGCTTCTGCTAACTTCCACATTTTTTAAGGAATTGGAGAAGCTCCTCGGAAGATGATGGCGACACAAGTAGCCGCCTATGATCTAATTCTCAAGCTGCAAGTACAGCATCCAGAATACAACCTTCCTGATCCTATTATTCCGCCAGGTTGTTTGATCAATCCATTTCTCTTCAAACTGGTGGAAGACTCTTGTGAGAAGAACGGCTTGGCCTTGCCGGAATTTCAGCTTAAATTGAACCTGAATGAGAAAGGACGAAAGGAATTTACAGCTCTTTGCTTCGTTGGAGATGAAATTTTCATTGGTAAGAAATTCTGTATGCACTTTTTTCTAATCATAGCATGGAACTCCACGCTGGGTAGCCATGTCCTTCCATCATAGTTAGCCATGCTTTAATGTACTACCTTCAATCTCTGGTACAACAGGAATAAGCTACGACCCTTTCTATGCGAAGAGGTTTGCCGTGAAGAAGGCATACGAAGTATACACGGATAGCCTATACCCAGATGACAAGATTTTCCGCGGTGAGGCTGCTTGTGGAACAGGCGGAAAGTACAATGAGATCGAATCCGAAGTCAGCCACGTTTATTGTCTTTACAACAAGGTATAAAAAAAATAACCGGATTAATTATATAATCTTTTCTTTCTCGGTTCTATAGTGTCTTGTGTTTTTCAGACTGCTAGGAAGGATAGCCTACACGCTTCAGAGGTGAACTCTTCAGGCCCGCCTTCTGTAGCTGGCTCAGTGAATCAAGTGAACATTCTTCCGTCTCTTTTGCCTCCTCGTCTCCGCCCTCCACCAGTTAGCATTCCTGAGGGCCTCAACTTGGATCTCAAGGCTATTCCAAACCCACGTGCCCATCGCTTCCGTTCCAAGAAACCTCGGCCAGATTTCCCCGATGACAAATCATTTTTGACTGGAACCATGTCCAAGTCATCCTCAATTATGGATGAAGCTGAGGCTGTAAGCGAAGAGGACCTAAAAAACGGAAATTGCGTTCTTATTGAGTCACCCCTCAAATATAAAGAGCTTCCAGACGAGAACGATGATGAGTTCGGGCCGTATGCTCTTATCAAGCCATGGGTCCCCAAATGGATCAAGTAATTCTATTCTGCTAAAACATCAACAATTTCTTGTAAGTGATGAGATTTATAATAAAATGTTTTAGTTAGCTGCCTTACATTCACCCGATTTTAACCTTATAAATTTTTGTTTCTCCCATACTCTAGGAAATGAGTTTTGCAGCCGCTCTAGTTTAATTTGGTAAATTTCATCGTATTTATTAATTAATCAATCTTAAATAATGACCACCTCACTCATGGTGTATACTTAAAACTTAAAAAGTCATTTTGAGTGGAGTCTGAGGAGGAGATTGACAAGAGGAGAAACAAAAATAATTATTTCCCCAATTTCTCAAAAACGAAAAAAAGGAAAAAATTAACTGTATAAGTTAAATTCGTTTTTGGTTTTTTTTTTATCTTTTTGTTCCTGACAGTTAATAGTGAAATGAGAGCGAAAGTTAAGAACTTGGTCTAGTATAATAATTTTACAACTTAAGTAGATTGTTCTCAGTAGAGATTGAGGTGTTTCGGTGGAGTGTTCAGCATTCTCTCGATTCCTGAGAGTTCAAAGAGGAGAGGAGGGTCGGTGGGTCCGAGAACTGGAGAGCCACCACGACTCAAGTGCTTAGGGGCTTAGTATATCAAAGGGTTTGGGGTAGTAAAAGCCCATCCTCCCCTCCCTGACCTCACCGTAGTAAGGAATGTTGACCTCCGTTATTTGTAATTTGTAAATTAATAATATAAGCAGGATTTAGTAGTTGTAGTATAGTATATAGCAATGAACAAGCAGAGGAAAACTGATGGCAAGAGGAGTAGGGGGTGTGTAGTAGGTGGGGTTGTGTATCCCTATCCTGTTCAATATTTACAAGTAAACAAATTATATTTTAATACGTATGTACACTAAATCCTCTAATTATTACTGTAATGTAGTAATAAAAGTATGTAGAGAACTAAAGCACTTTAAGACAGTTGTTGACCTTGACTTTGATCTTTAGAAGTTACTCCACTTCTCACCCACTTTCACTCATTTCTCCCTCAATTCTTTTCTAAGATGAAACTTCTTTTTTTTTTCAAGAACAAAGAAATGATGGAGAGATAGGGGTACAAGGAGGGTATAGTTTAGTGGAATTAGACCTAAATTCTTCCTGTCTTGCCTCCTACATCAGCCTAAATTAATTATTGTGAATCAAGTGCTCACAATTTAGAAAAAAAAAGAGATGACTGCTTAAAAATTGGAGAAGGAATAATTCCATGTTAAGGGAGGAGTAGGAGGAGGAGGATGGTAGTCAATTTCTTGAATTAATTTCCTCATTTTTTCAAAACACTAGGAAAGAAATTATTAAACAGAAGAGGAACAGAGGAGTTTCTTAATTTCAGTTTTCCATTCATCCTATACCAGGTTGTACTCTTTAAGATTTAGCTGCAGAATTGTGTCTTTCACTGCTGCAAAGACGAACCGGATGTTCTCAGTATCTGTTAAGAAAAAACAAAGAAATTAAAAATTAGTGACACACTTTTCAACGTATAAGCAGCTTTGAGCATCTGAACAGCAAATGGCGGAAGAGGGACTCTATCCTCCGCCTGCAGCTCAACGAAAAACAAAGTAACAAATATCTTTAATGTATTTTCTTTTTTTGATTTTTTTTTTTGCTGTTCTGATGCTCTAACCGTCTAATTCAAAAATTATTGAATTTAAACAGGGAGAAAGCAGGGGAGGAGACAGTGAGTTATGAATAATAATAATAAAGCAAAGTTCACTTGCCATAAAGTTCCATGCCCCTGGCCCGTGTAAACAGAAGAGAGCACATGCACAAACATGCATAAAATAAAATTTAAAGAGAATTAAAGCGGTTAGTGAAACCTAGCAGTTCTAAACATCTCAGTTTATAGAAGCAATTAGGCGCATTTTTAAAAATGAACGTAATTAAGCCAGATTATATTCTTTGAGAGCATTTTGCATAATCGTATCCTTCACTGCACAGAAGACGAGCTTGATGTTCTCCGTATCTAAAATCCATATCCAAGAATTGGTTAATCATAAGTTTGAAAAGGTTAGTGTAAAAATCATACTGAGGCAGAAAGGAAGAACTCAAATTAAATCATCATTATCAATCACTCTCATGCACTTACATATATAATGTATATAGATGCAAAGCGAAATGCATGAAATTAAGAGAAATTCAAAGACTTGAGGAAGAAAGCACGAGGAAGAGTAACTTTCTCTTGATAAATATAGTATTGAGGTGAATTTCTCTTGATACCTGTGGCACACGTAAAATGGGAATAGATGATCTTTTCACTATCGGGATTCAGGTCAACGAACATTCGAAGTATAAACTCACGGGCGTGAATGGCGTCCCTCTGCGGTCCTGTAAAACGCATAGGTAACAAACATAGGAATCAATTTTACGGGGAAATTGCTACAACCAGTATACGTGAAGATGTTTAATAATTAGACTACAGGTTAATTTTTAAGTGCAAAAACGCAAGTTCGCCAGTAAGAAGGTGCACGCTGTTCTACCGCAGTACCTAATTCGCTAGATTTTCTAATACAAGGGCACAAATTTCTCCAAACAGAAACGGTAATTATTTGCAATGTCCGAATTCTTGGAATCCAGAATATTTTTACCTCGCAGTTCTATTACATACTCGCCTATATTTTTCATGAGAACTGGATATGCTTAACTAAGTCTCAAAAATCCTTAGAAACGAAGCGAATCAGCACTTCACCCTTTTCATCTCTAGCCTAAAACCTAATGCATTTACACTTGAGGAGTCAACGGAGAGCACTCAAGTTTCTAAAAAATTCGGACGGCAAATTCGTTAATCTTTCGCAGTACCATTCGGGCTTTATGCTTAGTTCTAACATCAGCTCAGCTCGGTGAATTTCCTAAGGAAATTCCAAGTGGACACTCTAAAAAGTCCAGAAACAAACATCTTTGGAATTACTTTAAGAATTCGAATTGCAGAAGCACATACATTAACCATTAGCCAGTTAGTCTAGTTAGCAAGTGCCAAGTCTTAAGAAGCGCTGGAGTAAATAATAAATCAACTACGGGAAATAATAAAAATTCAGGAGCAGAAGTTCATCATTTCACTCGTCAAGAAATGGAGGGCTACGTCTGCAACTGCCAGCGAATAAATTCTGAGTGCCGTATGATAGATTATGTACCAAAATCTTTTTTCCGAAGCTATAGATTTGAGTTCATTCCTTATTAGCCCATTCTACATGTTCCAACTTCAACAAATTAAACTGAGTTCACCTGTAGCACAAGTAAAATGAGAGTAAAACATACGATTTGGATCCTTGTTCTCACTCAAATATAAGTGCTTGAGAATAAACTCGCGAGCAGCGACGTGGTCACATTTAGGTCCTAACAAGGTAAAATCATTACGTTAAGTTGTAGTAAGAAGTGATGGAGGTGTCCAGAATTTTAATACGGAAAAGAAGCCTTGGAAAATGCTTGAATATGAATGACAAGTCATTTCATCAAAAAAATCCGGTTAGATAATGTCTATGCCGGGAATCCGTCACACTAAAATGACTGGACGACCTAGAGGATTAGGTAAAGAAGCCGATTCGGTGTAAGGTTGATAAGAAATCCTAGAAATGCATTGGACCGGACCATACTATTCCCGTCTCACCCTTACAATTAGCAAATCCACGAAAACTACTTCTCACTGTTTGAAGCCCACAAATAATCTATTCCAGAAAATGTTGGGGCACAAGATTTTAAAATTCAGAAACAAAAATTAAACAAATGCCAATTGCCAATTCATAAAATCATTTTTCTGTCATACTCTAAATCTCCTATTAACTGTGCATCAAACTTTGAAACGAAACGCATTAAACTGATTTTACTCCGTCTTTTCTGCGTAGGAAAATGAGATTAATTTGAAATGACATACCATCATACTCCGGAAAGTAGTCGACCAAATGGGAATACATAATTTTTTCTTCTAGAAGATCCTTCTTATTCAAGAATAGTATGACTGAAGAGTGTTGGAACCATGGGTAAGTTATAATGGTTCGGAATAAGGCTTTAGACTCTTCCATCCGATTCTAAAATTGTAAGGAATGAGTATTTAGAAATATTGCACGAATTTGGCAGTAATTGGTTTTCTCTTACTTCATTATCTGACTCAAATAAAATTTGATCATATTCACTTAATGCAACCAGGAAGATAATGGAAGTCACATTTTCAAAACAGTGTATCCATTTCCGCCGCTCGGATCTCTGTCCTCCTACATCCACCATACTGAAATAGAGAGCAAGATAAGTAAAGAATAGAACTCATCCGAATTATTTGTTTATTGTATTTTTGTTTATATCCTACCGGAAGATGATTGAGTCCAAATCGAATGGGTACTCAATAATACCCGTCGTTGGGACACGAGCACGAAGAATATCTTGCTCAGAGGGTAAATAGTCTACAGCTGAAACTCTAGTCAAGTCATCCAGATAACTGAAAAAATTGAGAAATTAGAGCTAGTCACCAGCAAACTGTAGTTCGTTCGATTCACGGTGGTGGTCTCACAAGGTCAACCGCTCAAATTTGGATTAAAAATTTTCGGAACCTCAATCTGTTTTTAAAAAATCCTGTGCCCCTTGTATGTGTAATTTATACTACGCTGATGAATAAACAAGTGGAGCTTTCAAATAAACCTGATAGAAGACAAACTGCTGTGTCAATCCGAGAGAAGGGAATAAAAAAGCAAGAAAATGGATTGATTCAAAGGAATTGAAGATTATTGAGAGGGCCACCGAACGTTGATCTTTGACCAGCCTGTAATACTTAGTCAATTAAAAACTTACTATCTGGCAGAGTCGGTGAGTTGGTACTCTCGTCTTCTATCATAACACTCTTGGATCCCGGCATCGCTCCATAAGGCTTTGATAGCTTCAACATACGGCGCTTCAAACGTCGTTACTGTTTCATAGTCAACAGCTCGCACTTGATCCGCTTTTTCCTGAAAAAAAAAAAAAGAATAAAATCATAACATCAGAATCAAAGAAATTCAGAGACCTAGCGGGAGTGTAACTGATAGAAAAATTAATACGACCTGAGCTAATCACCGCAGAACGAGTTTGAAACAGACAGAAGAATTATTTAAGATTTATTAAAATAAGTAGCTAGGTTGGGTGGAGTTATTCTAACAACAATTCATTTCTAATTTCCCCTTTATCTGGTTAGAGTAATGACCATATATAATCAAAACTTGTTTCTTTGAATTCCCATCAAAAATGCTTAAATATATAATGGTTTCTGCTGGAATCTGATTCGCTAGAAATCACCATAACCCAAGGTTCTCCAGTATTCTTGCTGTCGGATTATTCAGGGATCGTTAGCAAAATTCCTACAGTAAAGCTCGCAGGAACTTTAAAGAAATAGTTAACTTTGTTTCATATTTTGCTCCAATAACTTTGATCACTTAAATATCTTTTCCTGTAATCTTATCCATCGTGAGGATGGCAGATAGGGAGAGACAATTCATTTCTTCCTCTTATCAAGTTATAGATGATGAAGAGTTATCTGCTTAAGATTCAACCTTCATAATTTCACAGAATAATTTAGGTGAAAGATAATGAGTTATTCGTTGTTTAGGTTAATAATTGAAGTTATTCAGAATTTGTGATGAGGAAGTGGAAGAGTCGTAGCTTGTATGGGAAATACTAGTAAAGGAAAAGTTATTCAAAGGAACTTCTTTTCACTTATGAATGACTATTGTAAAAGGATCTTACATTATTGGCAGAATCTGCATATTGTATCTTAAGGAGATCCATGGCACGAATCATGGCCTGCATAGCCATAAAGATGTTTTGATAGACCAATTTAATGAAAGTTCGTTTATCTTCGTCTGTATATCCGGATCCATGGATAATTCGCATCTGCTTAATGAACGTTGACTTCCCGGATTCACCCGTCCCTACAAAATAAAGAAAAAATACGTCATCAGTCATCAATTCAATAAATCGTTTTTTTAATAATTAAAAAGAGCTGCTGAAGAACGCTGCTGAAGAACTTCTCTCTTTTTCTGTATTGTCCAGCCAGCCGCTCATTACTGATTAGATCTTTTAACAGGGTATAGTCAACTCTCTATCTCGAAGAAATGGAGAAGTAGGAAAGTGAACCTCATTAGTAAAAGCTAGATACTAGATTAATAATCACAAAATCCTGTTTCCTCTCTAAAGTTGTTCCGCTAAGGGTGGAGTAGTTAAAACTGGTGCAAGTGATTAAATATTAAGTTCCGAAGGGCAAATCATCAGACGATAAATTCGATGTTGCGGCCGCCGTGATGTAGACCGGATATCATTAGTTTTCAACAAGCTGGCCTAGAGCAAACTGACATATTTTCCAAACCTAAGCGTGGTTCATACTTCACTTGGCTAGGGTTAGAACTCTAGAAATATGATCAGCGATATCAACCAGGTATCTCCTACCTTTTCCAAACTGAGCTAACTCTTGTTTTAGTTACTCTTTTGGAGACCTGATGAAAATTCTCCTGTCAACTCGAAGAAGAACCGTCTGATGACACTCTTTAGCATGAAACAGCTGACCGGACGTATCTAGTGATGCTTGTTAGCTATCCTAAGTAGTTGACATGGTTATAACTGAAGGAATAAATGAGTATCGGGTGTCGGTCTACCGCCTCTACTTACCAAGTAATAAAAGTTTGAGCTCTCGTCGGGCATCCCGCTTATCTCTCCTCAACTGCCTCTCAATTTCTTGATTGATTCGTTTTTGTTCTCTAGCCTCTTCAGTCATACAACACGCCATGTGGCATGGGAGGTCCTTCAAGACTTTGGACGTCTCTGCACTCTTCTGATGGGTCACCGTCTTGATACTCTTCTCCAAGACGTCCGTCTTCTTACTTTGAGTACTGAGTAGTTAGAGTAGGGCTCCTCGGTTAGGAATGACTAGAGGCAACAGATGACCTCGGACACTTCCAATATTTTGATTTATCACTAACTACACTTGACTTACGTTAACTTTCTCACCGCCGCCGTCCACCACCACCATAAAGGTAAATAAGAAGGAAAGAGAGAAGAACTCGGATATAAGAATAAACTTTTTCCGATTCTTCACGTGAACTTCCGTCCGCCAAATATAAGACCCAACTCCACACTCCGCCCAACCCATATGTTTCTATTCATGCGCCTGTCCTCCCCCCTCCGGAACTCACCACTTTTACAGTCTTTTACACCCAATTAACCAACCCTTCTACTTCAACTCAATTAATCGTTGATTATTTTACGGCTTCACTCTCTCTAGTCATTACCACAACCACTGCTTACCATAGCACTACTTTCCCTAATCAACGAATCAACAGAGAAAGTCTCGTATTCAGCTTTTCTTTCCTTATTCACCGACGAAGGCTCCTATGTACTTTTACGCAAGGTGTCTCTCTCCTTTCTTTTGTAATTTTCAAATTTTTTTAAACTTTCTGAATTTTAAAAAAGTGTAAAAAATTCTAAAACTCTCTTTCAAACTTTTTCAAAGGGTAAGGCCCGGTCAGAAGCAGATGTACTCGAATGTATTTGAATGAAAAATTGGCGGTATGGTTTGTACTAACCAGTACGTTCAACTTTGGTACGGGACGGAAGCGGGGCGTTGACCTTAAGTGACATTTAAGGGTCACGAAAGGTCAGTCACTTAAACTCTTGGATCTGGGCAAGTGATGTATCAGTCGAAAGCGCTTGGTCTCCTGATTCTAAAAATTTATTATACTTGACACTTTTGGCGTGAAACATGATGGCTGCCACAGGTTATTAAATGTTATAAGCTTTGGTGGCCTCTAGATAGAGGCCATGTTTTAGGTCGAATGAATCAAGTATGTATATGTTCTTGGAATCAGGAGGCCAAGCCCTTGCGATTGATGTATTGCTTATCCATGAACTTTAGTAACCTCTGAAGGTCACAAAAAGGTCATTGCCCAGCTCCCGTCCCGTGCAAGAGTTGGAAGTTCGGGTCTGGGCTAGCTACCTACCAAGTTTCATTAAAATCCGTCGCAGTATCTTACTTTGGCTTCCGACTTGAATATAGTCCTTTGCAAAAATTTTCAAGCTTGCGAAGCTTTCCGTCAAAATGCTGTCTAACTTCCGTCAAAATGCCGTATGCCGTCTAAACGCTCTCAGCATGCATAATGCCGTCGACTATCGCGTTGGTCGGTGTGCTACGTGCAGTGCTCAATTTTTTTTTCAGAACCAATGTCCAAGAACCGTTTCGGCTCCCAGCGTCGTAAGGCTCATGCACTTTGACAGAGGGAATCAGTTGCATTTCCAGAAAAGCCTTTTGCGTGAATTCCAGCTAATCCTTATTTTTGGACGATGGTGAGCGGAGAGTGCTCTGGAGAACTGAAGTGGTGAACTGAAGAACTTAAAAATGCATAAACATGAGAAAATATAATTGCTCCAAAGAATTTGTTAGATTGCTCTATGCTGATTTTAAGGTGAGAGTTCCAGGGGTTCCCACGAGTTCATTGACCCTAGCCTTAATGAGGAGAGGAGAAGGGGTGGGGTTTTTTTCTCTGCTTTCTCCTCTATTAAGCTAGCCATATGATAATATGAATGACTTCCTCCAATTTCTTCCGATGAAGATCGCTGAGCATTTATTTCCTGTTTACTCTTTACATTACTGTATTATATTAATTTGATCTGAATCTTTTTCTGAATGAATAAAAATGACTCCGCGTCAGTTTTTTCTTTTTTTTTCTTCTCGTAAAGTTTCTTTCTTCTCACATAGGACGTACCGTACCCTCTTCCTGAAATTACTGTCTACTCATCTTCTCTACTGCTTCTGATCCAAATTCCATTCATGACTCTAGTTTGATGCTTGATCTTCTGCTGCAGTTGAGCTATAAGATATCCTGCTGCTGCCCCGCCGGACTCCAATGCAATTCATTTCTTTATAGGAAACAAGCCTTCCTCTGTTTTACTCTCCACAGACAGGCGCACTATAGTAGTCATCTTTCAGAAAAGTAAAGTTGAGTGGGTGCCGGATGCTAGAACTGTCCTAATAGGTGACTGTCCGTGTCCTATGACCCTACTGCTACTCAAATACAAAAACAGCATCAACATTTTAATAACATTCTTCCAACCAAAATAAATTATTAGCGAGCTGTAAACTAAAATCCATCAAGCTAGGACGTAGCATTGAAAGCGGCCTACCTTGCCAGAGACCCACTCAGTGTCCAATAGAAAAAGCTAATTATTCCAGAGAAACAGGCCATTAAGTGCATTTACATCTGTTTCATATCACACAGGTAATCTTTTTGTGAAAAAAGCTACGTTGACACGTGTAACCCTCAAGCTGGTTGAGCTACTGTTAGGAATACTGCCATGGGGAATATTACTGCTCATTGGGAAT
>JABASM010002026.1:0-12177 GCA_019776545.1 Brachystomella parvula | reverse complement strand
AAAGCGCTTCATTCAGTCTTTATAGCTTGAATAAAGCGGACGCGTCAAATTTATCAAAATATCGGTGAAGAAATTGACTGGTTGACCTATAGCTAACTAATGTTCTGATGGGTTACGCAGATGGGAATGCCGAAGTTTACGATGATTACTGGGACCTTAATCCATACGTCTTCATCAAACATCTTCCACCTCTCACAGATGAAATGAAAAGACGGTAAGATTTGTATGCAAATTTCAAATTCACTGTTTATTTAATTCTAAAAAAGGGTAATGACTAATGAGAGTTGGCTTTGATTTTAAGGGTTCCTATCTTACCGCTAAAAACTCGGAGTTCTCCAAAATATAGCCTCGTCCTGGATCTCGATGAAACCCTGGTTCACTGCAGTCTCCAGGAAATGAATGACGCCGCCTTCTCTTTTCCTGTAATGTGCCAGGATTGTACCTATCAGGTTAGCTAACAGAATTTCTGTATTAAGGAATCTTGATTTTTTTTTAAAGATTTATGTATTGGGCGCATTCATGCCACATAGAATTTGTAAGCTTGGGGAAGTAGGAAGGAAGAATTGAAATGAGCAATGGCGTTGCTAACTTTCTGCTAACCTTGACACCTGCCCTTGATGAAAACTATTGCTCGCGCTCTTGCCTTCTGTTACTTGTCGCAATTTAACCAAAATTTAATCAAAGGGGGTGTGTCAACGAGTGATTAGTTCGACGCGAGCGTTGCGACACAGCCACAGCAATAGATTGCAGTTGACTTTAAAGAGTTCATCACCCCATGCTTAGCAAGCTCAAGATAAGCTTTTTACACCAGTTTAAAAATTGTTTTTCTAATTTTTAGGTATATGGGAGGACGAGGCCGTTCTTCCGGGAATTTTTGGAAAAAGTAGCTCCCATGTTTGAAGTTATTCTCTTCACGGCTTCCAAAAAAGTATACGCAAATAAAATCTTGGATTTATTAGACCCAGAGCGAAAACTAATCAAGTAATTAATGGTATTATTTTGACCCCCGGTCGGGCAGGACTTTTAAAGTTTTTGTTTTGTTTTTGTTTTTGTAGATACAGGCTCTTCCGTGAGCACTGCTTATGTATAAATGGGAAATACATAAAAGATTTGAGTATCCTTGGAAGGGATTTGAGTAAAGTCATCATTGTGGATAACTCTATTCAAGCATTTGGTTACCAGGTAAGCTACTGATCTCAATAGTAAGTTCAATCAGAGTCCAGTACCTAATAAATCAATTTGTTTCCGATATAGCTGGAGAATGGGATTCCCATTGAGAGCTGGTTTGTTGATCAAAATGATCAAGAACTTATGAAATTAGTCCCATTTTTGGAAAGTTTAGTACTCATGGTAATGATATACAGAATCATTTACTTGCTTTGCAAATCTGAGGTAGGTGGTATGGTTTTTTGATTTTTGTCTGTTCAATTTATAGAATGATGATGTACGGCCTCACATTCGTGATAAATTCAAGCTCTTCACTTACCTACCCCCTGATTAACGCAAGTTGAGCTTTTGGTTTATGAAGGTTGCAATGGACCCCGTTTTGAAGGAAAAGTTTAGCCATATTCTCAGTGCAGAAACCTGGAAATGTGGCTTCCGATTGCAACGAGTGATGGAGAATTCGGAAAGGAAGAATCACGTTCACAAAGTATTCATGGTTGGCTTCAGTTGTAAACCATGTATTAGATTAGGTACGGTTACGAGTGCTATGCTAATTAGATATTGTTTAGTGGAGCTAAGGGTAGGATTTTTATCATAGGTACTAACTGTTATCAACTTCTCGTTAGTTACAGGCGGAGGCTAGAAATAAGTATTTGAATTGTGATTGTAGACTGGTTGAGGCGGCAGATTTACATTTGCTTTGTTCAATGATTTTTCTAATTCAGTACTATAACACTATTCTTCTTTTTTTTCTCATGAGTCCCTGTGATGTTTTAACGTTTTTTATTATCGTTCTAATGATTAATGGTTTTTTAACTCGGTGTCTGTGATTTTGGATGGAGATAGGGATTCTGCAGTCTTACTTCTGATTCCCCTTTATAGCTTAATGAATTGCAATTATGTTAACTAACTGCGTTAGGTTTAGTTCTCCCCATGATTTACTTATTAGTTTGGTAGATGCTAACTCTCTCGAACTTATACTGAAGCTTCACTCAGATTTTCAGTTTCTATGTTCCTTTATTATATGCTATGGAAAATACGCAGGCGAGTTATGAGCTACAACACCTTTAATTTAATTTAAAATAACAGATTTTTTGAAATTTATTTTATTATTTTATGAAGAAAAAGTCGGCAGCTCAGCATTAAATCAACTCTATACATCTTAAGTTATCTGAATGTCAGTCAGTCGATCCGAATTTATTCGAAATCATGTAGTAGATATTAGTCAGGCCTCAGAGTTATTTTTATTTTCTACCTTAAAGGACCAGCGTGGAGGCCAATCGACAAGAACAAGAAACCCACCGATTAAATCCCTTCCTATTTTTAGAGCAAGAATTTTTAAGGAGAAGGACGAAAAACGACGATTTTGAGGAAACCAGGAGCCATCCCTTGAGGCCTTTACATTTTTAAGGGTATCACGAAAAAAAAACCCAAATTTTGACTGCTTTAGGACGTCTCCCGTATTCCTTTCGTTCGATGATTCTAAAAATGGCTACAGCTATTTATACCTAACGGCCTAAAAAAGTTTTCTAAGAATTTCTGCTGAATAAGATGGGAACGGTTTAGGGACAGTCTAATTTTAGGATGTAAAGTAAATGTATGAATTTTGGAGAGAATAATTTTAAAATCAATCAGAATGAAAATGGGGACTGATAACAATTTCATGCGTCAGAAACATCAGGCGACTCAGGAATAAAAATAATCAGATAAGGACACTGGCTGGTTTACACCATTTCCATAAACAACCTGATTAATTTAAAACCCTTGCCTGAATAGACACAAACCATAAAATTGAGATGATTTATCTAGGATTTTTAGGTCTTTTTTTTGGAATCGATGAAATGAAATCCTGCCATGAAAAACTGAATGAATGAATTTTAATCCACTTTCCATTTCCACACTGCAGAACATAATCTCAGACTGAAATTAGGATTTGAAAGGCTTCAGTTCTCCCAGCATAAGAATCGATCTGGATTAATTGAAAAATAATCCTGTATTCAAGATTAATATCTGAAAATGATGATTTTCAGGATCATTAATCCTAAAAAATAATTTAGGATGCAGAAAAATCAGCTGATTTTGTTTATGTCACACCTGTGAATTGAAAAAGGAAGTGATTTGCCCTTGATTTGTCCTAGACTTGTCTGACGTAATTTTGGACCAATGAGAGAGCGAGATTGTGGCGGAGCGGGAAGTTCAAATCCGTCAGATTCTCTGACTGTCGTGGACTTGTCGATTCTTGTTTTTGATGTAGGGCAGTGAGGCTCCGGTTGAAGGCGGAGACTCCCTTGTCAACGCTGCCTCTTTTCTTCTCTCGAACAAAAGGATCAAGGAAAAATGCAGAGTCATTCATCTCTTTCCGTAGTCAGGCTCAAACAAGCTCAAACACGAAGGGAAGCCCCGTTCATCTCTGCTTCACTGGGATTCTTTCTGGTGCGGTAGTGGGATGTGGTAAGAAAAGCAATGGGGCACTCGGCTCTTGACAACAGGGGAAGAGACGTGACGAGACATGAAAGGGAAAAGAATGGGTTTTTATCTCTCCGGCCCTCGACCTTCTCCACTCATTTTACATTGTACTGTTGGAGAAGAAGGACGTTCGCTTGCTCAGGCTCCGACTCCGGCTTTTCAACAGGTTTCAACAGCATCGCTGATTGTTGAAGACAAACCGTCAAGGCCTACCTACATAAATCGCTTTCAGGTAAGTGTACTTATTCAATTTGTAAATCGGAACTGCGCTGCGTTGGTTGATTTTTTTAAAAAGTGACAGATTTTCGAAGAGCTCTTTTTGCATTTGCTCTTCTTCTAGTAGTGGTAGTAATTACCCTCACAATCGCTTGATTTCTAAAGGTATACGTTATATTCTAGCATAATGCAGCGCTTTTAGAGTAGGAAGGATTGGAATATTTGGAATTTGGCTCTACTAGTGTCTCAGCTGAGCTCTTGAGATGTTTGCCCGTGTTTTAATTTTAATTGCTGATATAAAACTAAAGTTACTGAAGTCACATTGTTTTGTCATTTCTAACAGAAGCGCTGATTTTTTTTTGTTGGATAAATGTAAAGGAAAGGAGCTCTCTCCGGCTGCAGTTAGCTTAGCGTTTTTCGTGCTGAGAAGGATTATGCCGTCTGTCTGGTACTCATATTTTAACGCCGTACTCCGTACATAACTGATTAGCTGATTGTATTTCTAAAGCGATTCATAGTTAGTTTTGCTTCTTGATTAAAAAATAACACTGTACAGGAATTATTTGCAAATTGAGTTGAGCTCCTGCCCTGTGCTGTTTTGGCGAGGATAGATTTTGCACACGGGATGATGACTCATCCATATAGCCTTGTATAGCAACATCACATGAGTTGCATCAGCCATTTCATTTTTGCAGTTAGGTAGAGTACCGTTAGCTTTGGAAGAATTTAGCGAAATCTAGTAATTTGTTATTTTTAATCTCATAGAGCAAAAACTGATTAATAACAATTCCTTTTTGTTTTTATTTCAGATAACAGATCCCGTAATTACAGGAGAATCAGAGTCATCCTCTTCTCGTACACTGTCGGTTAATAACAGGTAGGAGTATTCTGATCTATTTTGAGCAGTCTTTGGAGAGAGAAAAAGGCTTGAGACTTCAAAATGGAGAATACTCGACTAATGCGTCGTAATTTTCTTTTTTCTAAAAGATTCTTCAACTTTTCTCGTCGGGAATTTGAGACAGCTTGGGAAGAAGCAACCTTGAGTCCAGAATCAATCAATTGGGACCTATTCCCCAAGAGCGAAATGAACTTTGGTAGCTCTGACCAATCTCTTCTCGATATTCGGACTTTTAGTCACCAGGAAATGTACTTGGAAAACTCTCGGCACTGAATTCGACGACGACACATCACACTCAGTGGTTGAGCCACCCTCTACCCCCTACCTTACGGACCCCTCTACTCCCTTTGCCACGGAAGACGATATGAAGAAGCTGATGGGCGGCGAGATGATGGGCGGCATTGTCGAAGGTCTGGAAGACCTGTTTGAAGAACGGTACGATCTTCAGCTCCAGGATGCTGGGTATCACTTTGGTGAAGAAGGCCTTGCAGAAACGATCATCCCGTCGCAAGCCTGCACTCCTGCAGCTAATACGGTGGTTGCAAGTCAAGCCGCTACTGCTTGGACACAAGGATCACCTCTCGGGAATATGGAATACGCTGATCCTAACTTCAGCACAATTTCGAATGCTGACAGCGTTTTCAATCTTGCAGCACCAGCCTTAGCAACTCGTCGACGGAAGCCTGCTATTGTCGCACGACTGGATGAAGTTGATGTGAAACCCAACATCGCTTTGAGCCCCATGCCTGCTCCATCTGCCACTCCTCGTGGACGCAAGCGCTCTGCTACCTACTCACAGCCACAATCACCTCCCTCCGGCTCCAAGCGCATCAAGAAGTACGAGCTTATTGATGATGATCCTTCAACCCGGAACGCTAAAGCTGCCAAGGCCAATCGGGAAAAGAAGAAGAAAGAAATGGAAGAAATGAAAATACGGGTTGACGCACTCACAGCTGAGAATGAGGAACTGAAGCAAGGGAGGACTAGGGATCAGATGGAGATCAGGAAACTACGACACGAAAAGGCTCTGCTTGTTAACCGGGTCCAGTGTTCCGACTCACTCGTCGCAATGAAAGACCAGATTGCAGATTACCTCGCAAAAGCTGTTCCAGCTTTTTCGGTGGAAAATATCATCTTGGCACCAGGATTTGGCCCAGCTACAGGAAATGCAGCAGGCAGGAGCACATATATCTCATCGATGCTTAATCCGGAAGATAACACGCTCGTTATCGGATCTCCTCGTAAGTATTTCTAAGTTAACTTAATTTTAATGCCGCTTTTATCTTTGTTTATTATGGATTAGCATCAACGCATGTTACGTCTCTTTACGACTGCATTCACGCATTTTAGTCATTATGAATTAGCATTGTGAATCTCCTTCACAGCCTGTACTGCTTGCATGCAATTCCAATAATCTTTCCGAAAGGAAGAATTTTTATCATGGAATTCTGGACTTGGGTCATTCATACCCAGTACTGAATTCTTCTTCAGCCTTGTTGTAGAGTAATGTGGAGCGAGTGCTAGTCTTTAAGCTGTTGGCTGCTGCTGTAATTTTTCCATGTTTTAACGTATTTGCTTGTATGAAGTGATCAGGGTCATCGGATCATCAAGTGTCACTGGGGAGCCACTATGCAATTTTCTAACAGATAAAGTTCGGTACGATGGTTTTCTGGGCAGAAAGACGACAGAGAAACCGCTGCTTCTATTGCCTTCCTCAATGCCTTTGTGAAGCTGGTACTGCTGTCGTGGATGCGCTGATGCACGGAAGGGAAAACTGTTGCAGATGCTCCCGACACACCCAGTGGATTCCTTGACCCGAAATCAAATAGACGTTTTTTTTTTCCTTCCTCCTTATTTTCATGTTCAAAGTAAAGCAGTCAGTCCAGTTCGTATTTGGGTTTGGTTAATTTTTGTTTTTGCTAAAAACGGACATGTTCGAGCCTCTTTAATTTTCAGTCCTCGTCGCACACCCGTAGATACGAATTACAGAATACGTAGCTCCGCAGTTTCGAAACTAGTACATAGTGTTAAAAAAATAGAGAGTTGGGAACTAGATAGTTTTGAAATTACGGAATTTCATATTTCATACTACGTATCTTCGGGTGTGCGGCGGGGACTGATTTTCTTAAAATAATCTTGATATTTTAAAATTGTATTTTTAACTCTAGGTATTCCACTTCAACCTTCTGACTCTAGTTCCTCTCGTTCCACTCCTTCAGGTTGCTGAGGGCCATCCTCTCCTTTTGATCCACTTGATTTTATTTTCCAATGGGTGGGGAATAACGTTCCTTTTAATCATCATCACCCAGATTCCCATTGTCCAGATTTAACGAATTCCAATTTCCCAATGATTCTTCCATGGCGTTGATGGCTAGAGAGGAGGAGGCATTAAAATGGGGGTAGAGAAGCATCACGTGGAGGGGGTTCAGTTTGAAGGAAGAAAATCATTCTGACATGGACTGAGATTGTGCGAGGACGACCGGTGGTGGGACGAATCCACGGTTTAGCCAAGATTTAGGCCTCAGAATGAGTTGTTCTCAAATTGTGATGAACCCCTTATGAACTGTGAGGCGGTGGAGTGGTCATGCCAGTATCCATCATTTCACCTAAAATTGTCAAAGTTCGGGGGTAGAGGGTGGGTAACTTAAGTTACAGCCTCCTCACCCTGAAGTTGATAGTTTTAGTTCTAATTTTTAACGTTTCATTTTTTATACAATCGTTTTGAGCAATTTCATTCTGTTTTCAAAATAACGAACAAAATCTCATAAAAGGCTAAACCACATCTCAAGAGTAGAAAAGAAATTAATTGGTGAGTTAAAGTTCCATCCAGGTATCAGATCAGATCAGATTTTTTTTCAATCCAAATAGAGTTTTCTTTTTAATTTTTCTGCATACATTTTTTCTTTATTAATGGGAAGGGAGATAGGGTTCTATAACGTTTTTTTTCTAGATTTTTTTTTTTTGTTGTAGCGAATGATCTGTGTACTGGAGCGAAGGGATGAGACGATTTACTAAAATACTTTTTCTTATATGATTTTCAGTGATTGGGTGGCAATCGATGTAAACATCTCAACTACATCCTACAATTTTGATAATTGGTGAGTTAAAGTTCCATCCAGGTATCAGATCAGATCAGATTTTTTTTCAATCCAAATTAGAGTTTTCTTTTTAATTTTTCTGCATACATTTTTTCTTTATTAATGGGAAGGGAGATAGGGTTCTATAACGTTTTTTTCTAGATTTTTTTTTTGTTGTAGCGAATGATCTGTGTACTGGAGCGAAGGGATGAGACGATTTATTAAAATACTTTTTCTTATATGATTTTCAGTGATTGGGTGGCAATCGATGTAAACATCTCAACTACATCCTACAATTTTGAATGGCTTGAATTGAAGGGTGCCTTCAGTCAAGTACCTGTGAAGATAACAATCTAATTCCTATTTTATTTAAATTTAATTATAATTATGAGACGACGACGACTGTTAGATTAGTTTGTTAGATTCAGTTTAGCCTACTTCAGTCATTTTGCTTTGATAATTTCTGTTAGACTGGGAGATTGAGGTAGGACTAATTTAAATCTGACTTGCCTCACTTTATCGTTAGTATTTTTTGTATTGCATTTTGGAAATTGCTTCCTTTTTCATAGAAACTTAACTTTAAAAAAGTCAAAGACTGTTTTGTACATAGTAGTTGAAGGGACGATTTTTAAACCCGAGCCGAGTTTGTTGTGAAAAATCACAGTAGAGTTTAGATTTATTGTACCTAAAACCGATGTAGAAAATTTAGAGAAAAAAACGTAGTTAAAATAAAAAAAAAAACTGCAAAACTTGGATTTTTGTATTTCATTTTTGGTCTCTCTAAACTTTTGCTTTTATTAACGTTTCTTATAGAGTTTTGTATTTCCCATGGGGAAGTTAACGCACGCACTATAGGTTACTGGGTCAAATAGTTCTGACTATAAACGAAGTAGGAGGTGGGCGAGGTTTACTCGACGTAGATGATACGCATAGTGTTAGTGAATCCAGAGCCTTTTTTCCATCCAGTTAGGACGATGATAGGATCACCAGATTTAATCATTCCACGTTTCTTGGCATACTCTGTTCCGTGGACGACGCGGGCGTTGACATCCTCCAACCAATCAGGTAAAACTTCTCCTGTAATCAAGAAAAGTCGTTAGACTGGGTCAGATATTTGGTTTTGAGGTCCTAATGGAGGGAGGGAGGCTTACCTTCATATTGAATAGGAAGAATTCCACGGAAGAGGTGACATTGACGAGCCACTTGCGCATTACGAGTAACGGCAATGATAGGACAGCGTGGGCGGTACTTTGAGACAAGATGGGCTGAACGACCGCTCGTTGTAATCACAATAAATGCAGCAGCATGACACTTGTGTGCAGCTTCTACTGCAGCAATTGCAGTCGTATGAGTAGAATCGAGTGGAACTTCCACCTTGTAGAAAAACATAAAAGTTAGATTTTGAATTTGAAAGTGAAGGTTGTTAGAGTTAAGTTGGAGTCGGCTCACCTTGCTCACGAGGTCAGTGAAGAGTTGGTGATGCCAAAGCGCTGCTTCTGCTTCTCGGCAAATACTAGCCATTGTACGGACCTAATAAAAAAGAGGATTTGATTACCAATTAGTCTCGTCAGCCGGTTTCTGTTCACCGGTTTTTGGTAATAAAGAAAAACAAGGATGAAAATAACGAGTCAGTAAAAATTAAGAAGTAGGAAAAAAAGGTAATTAGAATAACTGGCTTACACATTCCAGAGGATAATCTCCCTTGGCCGTCTCCCCTGAGAGCATGACACAATCAGCACCGTCGAGAATAGCGTTGGCAACATCAGAGCCCTCAGCTCTAGTAGGTCTCGGCTTCTTAATCATAGATTCCAGCATTTGGGTTGCACAGATAACGGGCTTCCCTGCCTTGTTACACTTTGAAATCATAGCCTTCTGGGCCAAGAATACTTTTTCCGGTGGGATTTCAATTCCTAAGTCTCCTCTTGCTACCATGATCCCGTCAGAGGCGGCAATGATCTCATCGAGATTCTTAACTCCTTGATGATTCTCTATTTTTGAGACGATGCGAATATTCTTTCCAGCTTCACCCAGAATTTTTCTTATCTCATGCACTCCTTCAGCATCACGAATAAATGAAGCAAAGATCATGTCCACGCCTTGCTCAATTCCAAACTGAAAATCTGACTTGTCCTTTTCAGAAACTGCTGGGAGGTCCACGGGGACGCCTGGAAGGTTCACGCCTTTACGACTTCCGAGCATTCCACCATTTTCAATCTCGCAGACGATGTAGTCTTTGCCTAAACAGACAACAAGAAATTAAAATCTGAGGACTTGTAAGATTTTCATGCAAAGTATGAGTTGTAATAAATGTTGAATTTCTTACCGATTTCATTAACAACCAATGAAATCAATCCGTCGTCAACGAAGACTCGGTTTCCTGCTTTGACAACTTTGACAATGTTGCTGTAGTCCACAAAGATTATTTTGTCACTACATTTTTCAGAGAATGAAGCATCAGTACTGAGCTTCACATTTTCCCCTTTCTTTAGCTCCACTTCCGCTGAGGCTCCCTACGAAAAAATTAATTACCAACTTCAAGAATACAGAACCAAATTAATATTTGAGCTTCGGAATATACTCACCCCTTCTAACAAGCCGGTTCGAATTTCAGGTCCTTTTGTATCCAATGCAATTGCACAGGGGAAATTAATCCCCAGCTTCTTAGAGTATTTGATCGTGGCAGCACGGACGTTGGCAATAGTTTCCGCATGATACTCATGGGACCCATGAGAAAAATTCATTCTTGCAATATTCATTCCAATTTCCATCATTTTCTCTAACATGTCAACACTTCGAGAAGCAGGGCCGATGGTACAGATAATTCCACTCAGACGGTTCATTGGAGCGGAGTCAATATCCAGTGCACACATATGATCCAGGTAGCACGTGGCCGCGGCGAGCCGAGGAGCTGGTGCAGTAGCAGGCATCTGAAAAAATATCAGGAAATAAACCATTATTAGAATTCTCATTCAAATGATTCACTTCAAAGTCAAGAGGTCTAACCGTTGCCTCCTTAGTATCAAGCGCCGTATACCAGACCATATCGTTAACTCTGACAGGGGTAGGTCTACTAGTTAATTTTTTTGAGCTCTGGCCAAGGTAACCGGAGAAAGAGGCTGTTACAAGTGCAAGACTCTTTCGACTAGCATGGAATGTAACTGACAAGGTCAGGAATAACTTCTGGATGGTGGGGAACAGGTACCGTCACAGGTTTAGGTAAGCAATTAAATACGAGCTTCCCAAGGTTGATACAGTAGTTAAAGGTACAGAATTTCGTCACTTTAGTAATGTACGGAAGAAAACCAGGACGAGATGATTATCGATCACGGTTGAAAAGAATGAAATGGGTCTTGGCTGAGTGCCTCGTTTCCTTTTTTCGCCTTCTTGGATGACGAGGGGAAACCCGGGTAATGACGACACGAGCGGCGCAGAACCGCTTGACGCTTCCTGGTCTTTCGCTCGCGAAAAGCAAAAGCACATGGATACACTTCCGTTTTTGAAGATATTCAAGCCAACAAATCAGAATTTCGATTTTACAAGCTTTTAATTAATTAGGTCATGCCATGATCCTGATTTTGGTCTCCTGTCGTCAGAATGCATCGCAGCGGCAGCAGCTGCTTCCCCAATTCAAGACCCCTATTGAAATAAAGAAACCGAAAAAACTAAACCTTACCTCTGATTTTGATTTTAGAGTCAAACGGCGAAAGCCCGAAATCCGAGTGATGAAGTCCTTTTGCAGATTATTGCTAAACTGCCAACAATGAGGATGTTCCTGTCCAACTGATGGATTTGGAAGTGGAGACTAACTAATAGAAAGTCAGGGGAGGATTTATTGCTTGGAAGATGATGACGAGGAAGGGTGAAAAGCATTATCGGTTGGCCTTGTAACCTCGTGACCTTGTAACTTGAAGTTTATGGCAACACGAGTATAAAAAGTCATCTGCGAATTCTAATATTCTAGCCAACAAAAAACAGGTGAATCGCGTTGCCGGTCTGTCTGTTTGGTCTTTTATTATTGTCCAGAGAGCCAGCTGATTTTTTGCTTCCTTTTTTGTGCATTGGGAGCATTTACCAACTAACGTTATTAAAAAATAGGCTTATAGCACCCACCCACTCCGAGGTTATTTTTATGCGTTGTTGTATAAGCTGAACCAACGACATCCAAAATATTTCGTTATACAAACAAAATTAAAGAGAAGGGAAGTCTGAAAGCGGCCTGAGCTCGCCCGCTAGATTTTTTTAAAACTTGGTTTGCCAAGTAGTCGTGATCTGTTCCTTCAATTTTTGTACTGTACGAAATCGAGGAACTCGCCTATGTGACCTACAGGGGTTAGTAAAGGTCAACAAGCTAACCTC
>JABASM010002025.1:0-12182 GCA_019776545.1 Brachystomella parvula | reverse complement strand
GCTCTCTGAACCCTGTACTTTGTTCAGAAAGTGTACCTTAAGTTTTGATTTTTCCCCATGCTGTTTCTATAGTAAACAACCGCTAGTACCCCGTCCTTAATTTGTTTCCCGGACATTGATGTTTGCACGGTGGGGTGTTCGTAAGCTTCGCTGTGTTAGACTGAAGTTTAACTGGACTTCGATGTTGAGGACTGCGAGTGCATTGGCCTGGGCAACTTACTGGAGTCGAATGGCCCCAAAAAGTGGCTAGCAGGGTGCAAATTACAAGAAGCTGCATAAAAAGCTGGAAGTATAGTGGTTACAGACTAAGCATGTCGTAAAAGCCGAAAATTATTATGGCTTAACACAGAATTTAAAAAAAATCAATTTTTTATTTCCTTACCCGAAAGTTGACCCAGTTACGGTGTGCCAAATAATAACGTGGTTTAAAAATTGAAGGAAAGTCAGCGATAAGGAACAAAGGATCATTGCTCCCTAGCATTGCAAACCCTAAAGCTCGTAGATAAAAGGCCGAAATTTCAGCAACCTGAAGGCGATGAATTTAGAATGCAATTTTTAGAGGGTTGATTCAGCTTCCTGTTGGTAAAAAGAAAATGATATTTATTTGAAGATATTTACTAGAAGAGAGAGGTTGAATAAGACTGAGAAAATCTGAAGATTCTTGAGCTTTGCAGTTGTAATCTCTGAAATCACTTTTCCTCATTTTGAAAACAACATTAGGATTAGATTTACTTGCCACAGCACGTGCTTCCTAAGCAGAACTAGACGAATGATAAATCTCATGTATTCGTACACAAGTCTAACATTTATTAATAATTAACTTCTTACCGCCTCATTTTCTTTCTGATGGCTTGGATTGATTACTTACTCTAAAATTGCTCAGAATAGGCTCCAGTTCCACACTGAAAATGAAACTAATGAATGTGACGACGGGATCCTTCTTCTTCCTTATGTTCAAGTGCCGACAAAACAGATACCAAGCGTCTGTTGGCACTTGGACAATTTTTTTCAAATGAGAAGAATTATCCCTTGTTTTCCTCTCTCATTATTTGAATAAAATATCTTACTTCCGTCACATTCTTCCATTTTTTCCGAAGAAATTTCCGCAGTGATGATCTCTAAGCTGGTGATAATGGGAAGCAAAAGAGCTTTAGTGAAAGTGGTGATAGCTTCCTTTCTTGTTTTCTGTGCCTTGGGGCCGAGGAGGGTTAGCGGACAGGGACAGCAATTGAAGTACAATAAGGAACTGTCTAAGGACGTAACGAGCCTCTTGGATGAAGTATTAAGGGAAGATAAATATGACAAAAGATTTAGACCAAATTTTGCAGGTAACTAATTTGAAGACTTACTTCATGAGTTAACTCCAGTTTAACAAGCCTGAAAGTCAATTCCAGAAACAAAACTGCTATATTTTTTTATACAGGGAATCCTGTGACAGTAGAGATCAACTTGTACATTAAGAGCTTAGGACCCGTATTGGAAACGGAAGAAGTAAGATACTTTCACGTTGCATTGCAGGCATTAAGTTTTTGGTTGAGGCTTCTGAAGAAGCGAATATGTAATGGGTTAAATGAATGTGTGATTTAGCTGAAGGGTTGCAGCTGGGGACTCAAATGTCAGTGAGCGTGAATTTTTTCTTGTAGTAGTATGGCTCATTATTTTCATTTTTACTATGTAGGTGTTTAGTACTGATTTATATTTGCGTCACATGTGGTACGATAAGCGTCTCTCCTTTAACCTCACCAGTGTGAAGGAGTTTTCTCTAAATTGGCTTTTCCTGGATAAAGTTTGGACGGTAACGGAATATCCCTTAAAAACGTTTTTTCAAGAGCTGAAGGATGTATTTTTCTGCGTAGCCGGACACTTATATTGTCAACGGCGTCTCTGGTACGAAACTTCACACTATAACAGTTCCTAATAAGTTTCTTAGGCTTCGGAGTGATGGACTAATGACCTACTCAATGAGGTAGTAATGAAAGCTAAATAAACCGATCGAACCCAATTTCGCACAGGGAATTAAACAAATTTCTTTTTTGTTGTGTTTCTTTCATTTCAGGTTAACAATAAGGGCCACTTGCAAGATGCATTTGAGGTTTTGCAACTTTAGTTAAAACCAAAAGCGGCTAGACACCCAGTTTAATTTAAATATATTTTCCATTAGGAAATTCCCTTTGGATGAGCAGAGCTGTATACTTCTGCTGGGGAGTTATGGTTACAGTAGCAAGGACGTTAAGTATAAATGGAAACAACCTAACCCGGTTGATAGGGAAGAAGGTGTCAATCTAGCTCAGTATGACCTCGTCGACATTTTAACAAGTGAAGTAACCCTACCCTCCAGTAGGCGAGGTAAAACCTACTTAAGAGGAATTATAACTTCTGATTTTAATTTTTTTCTGCTTCCAGATAATGTCTCCGTAGTTTCTGCTCAGTTTAGGCTGAGTCGGCACACTGGATACTTTTTGTAATTAGACAAAGAGTAATTTATTCGAAGTTTTCAGGATGTTAAGAATTGATTTTTACCATTATATTAGGCTACAAGTCTACGTTCCGTGTACGCTTATCGTTTTCTGCTCATGGGTGAGCTTTTGGATTGATCCAGCCGCTGTGCCTGCTCGTGGTAATTTCCATAAAATAAAAAAGATTCTAATGATCGACACAGCTAATTTTACGAATTGTTTTCAGTATCACTTGGTTAGTGCATTATCTTGTGGCGGACTGAGGCTGTTGTAGCCCAACTAGTGAAGCCAGTCTCTGCCTTCCGAGTCTAGAAAGTCCTAATGTCAAAGTTTACAACCTTGGAAGCTACAATTAGTTGGAAGCGGCGATCCCTTCCAGACTCTCATTTTCAGATCCACCATCCCGGTGGAAATTTCCAGCGGGCCCACCGGACGGTGGTGGGACCAATTTTAAAATAGTAGCAGCATAACATGAGGGCGAGAAGCTACTAAAGGCGGCCGCACTTTATTTGGCCAAAACTAAGAACGGTGTCACTTCCTTTTGCTTTAATCAATTTAAATGAAAGGACGACGGCACAATTATATTAGGAAAGTGGCCCAATGCAACTTTACACGAAACTTCCGGCCGTAACTCAGTTTTTAGCGTAGAATCGATTCGTGAAAACCATTTACCCCGATTCGAACTGGTTTGGCCTTAGGAGGTCACCAAAGGTCAGTTTCTTGATATCGCCGATCGGGTAGAATGATGCGTCAATCAAAATTATTCGGTGTCTTGATTCTAAAAACGTACGGCACTTGACCTTTTAGCCTACTGCATCGACACTAGAGGTCAATTTATGTTTTCCGTAGATTTGGCGACCTCTAACGGCCATGTTCCTCATTGGAAATGTAGTATATGCGTAGAATCAAGGAAGTGAGTGCTTTTGATTGACGTATGATATGACCCAACTGTAGTTACTCTTAAATTAGTAAAGCTTTTAATTGAGTAAAGTGTTTCGAAAAATCTTACTAAGCTCAGAAACAATCTGGATGCTTCAGTTCCAGCGCTTTTTTCCCCATGATGATTGCTGAAAAAAATCTGACGGAATTCCTACGTATACACTACTGGAGTGTGAGAGATTACCATGTCTTTCATTCGAATTTATTGAAGCGGAAGAAAGTGACGCCATTTTCAGTTCTGGCCAAATAAAGTGCGGACAGCTTTATTGTATGCAGCAGTGAAGATGAGCTCATGTGGATAAGGAAAGAGAAGCACTCTGATTTGTCAACTCAACTCAAAATCATTGCGCCTTGTTCCTAATCCTGCAATTGCAATTGTCTTAATATTGGCCCTCCGTCCGTCCAGTAGGTCAATTGAAAATTCCCACAATATTTTTTTGTACTCTACCTGGATGTTTAATCTAAACCAGGGCCCGAGAACTACTGAAGTACGAGCTGGCACTCGCCAAAAATTATTAGATGAAAATTTTTGTGCCCTACGTGGCCAATGAACATAAAAAAAATGCAAAAGGCACATCAAATGGGCTCTTTCAGGATAGTTTTCAAAAGCCTTTAGAACATTACGATTAGAAGCGAAGACGTGCATAAGAGAAACCCACGCTGTTTTTTTTTCTCAGGAGATAAGAAGTCGTGAAAGTAAATCCTCTTCTCTCTCCGTGCTCCTCTTCCCTCTTATCCGCGTCTTCGCTTCTAATCGTAATGTTCTAAAGGTACTTTTTGAATATCCTGAAAGGGCCCATTTGATGTGCCTTTTGTATTTTGCTATGTTCAGGGCCACGTAGAGCACAAAATTTTCATCAAATATTTTTTGGCGAGTGCCAGCTCGTACTACCCCCTCTTGAGAACCACATCAAATGTGGTTCTCAAATGCTAAAGCTTGGATGATCAGTATTTCCTTAAAATGTTTCCTAATTTCCCTTGTTAGGTGTTACAACGGTACTATCGCTTACAACCCTTGGTTTCGGTGGAAGAGCTTCCATGCCACGCACGTCATACGCCACTGCACTAGACTGGTTCGTCATCTTTTGCTTCGCATTCGTTTTTGCTTCAATGGTAGAGTATGCCTGTATCAACTACATTGACAAGGTCTCCATACAACTCCTCAGCATGGCAAGCACCAGTGCCGGGCATCAGAAGTCAACTAGCGAGGAGGTCGGAAAAATTAACACAAAATATGGGTCGTGTTTCTAACGAAAATTAATTTCTAGATTTCAACTGGAAAGCCTAGACGGATGAAAGCAGATCATGAGATGGGATTTACAAAGAAAACTTTTCTTCGAGTCTTTGGATGGATTTTAGCAAAACTCAGAGATCCATGGGAGTTTGTCAAGACCTCTCCAAACAAATTCTCCGCTGTTGATATCTATTCTCGCAAAATCTTCCCGTTCACTTTTGGCCTTTTTAACCTGATCTACTGGGTCTCATTCTCTTATTACATCGACGACGAGTTTCCAAACTGATATTTTATCGAAAAGATGCCTTCTCAAGGAGCAACGTTTCAGCTAGATTAAAAAGACTGTGACAGATGAAAATTAGTTATTAAAAGTATTCCATAAATTTTACCCATTTCATGCAATCGCCACTTTAGTACGTAGTACTTAAAGGCCTGGTTTTCCACCCACGTGTATTGTTCACTGCTGCCACTGTACTGCTCCGCGGTATGTGGGGGATGGGGAGAAAAATCTTATCGAGAGATAGGTACGGAAGCGTAAAACCGCCAACAGGATTCTTACAAAAAAATTCAGAATCGCGATTCCAAATGTTGGAATCGCGATTGCAAATGTTGGAATCACGATTGCAAATATTGGAATCGCGATTTCAAATGTTGGAATCGCGATTGCAAATGTTGGAATCGCGATTCCAAATGTTGGAATCGCGATTTCAAATGTTGGAATCGCGATTCCAAATGTTGGAATCGCGATTCCAAATTTTTTTTTTCTCCGAGTTCTTACCCGGTGGGCAAGAACTAGGAGAAATCGCTAATTTTTAAATCCGATCTCATCATATTCATAATTGATAAATAAAAAATAGACAGTTTTTTATTTATTTGCATCTTGCATTAAAACTAATTGATTCTACTACTCCTACTCTGCTTAATGAAGTCGCCCCTTCCTAAACTCAAAAAAATTAAATAAAATACCAACGGCAAGCCTTGAACCCACCAACCATTCCATATACTCAAGCCAAACTCTTTTACTCGCGTATTCAAGTAAATAAAATAATTAGACTCTTTCTATTAAAAATACAGCATGTCTAATCGTTCGAATCTTCAAAGCTTACTAACAATTTTCACAAATAAGGTAGCGGCAGACTCACGAGTGCTTGGTAAATCCCACTGATTAATAGTGCAAAGTTCTACACAAAGATCTTTGATTTCCGGAAACAAAGAAATGGGTGGAGCCTTTGCTTCTCTGAAGAGCAGATCGATGTCCTGTTCAGAAGTTGGCATTAGCAAATTGCCAAATCCGTTCAAATGTGGCATATCGAACAACTCGTTTGGAATTCCACCAGGGCAGCCACTGGTAATCGTATTCCGAATGCGGTGGCTATTCCAGTCAAATTGAAAAGTTGTTAACTCTGATTGGATGATAAATAAAAAACAAAACTCGGCAATGCCCAAATGAACAGGGTCAGAAGGGATGTAGAGGCCAGAAGATACTAGGTCGTCGAACAAATTCATCCATATTTGAGTCCAGCATTTGCGTAAGCAACTCCACCAGCACTCTATCCGCTGGTTTCGACAGGATGGCCCATACATGTGGGACCTAGGATATAGTAATGTGTTAATCAGGATGTATGTATACACCAAGCAAAGACTACGTTTTTAAGTACCTTGGATTATTTGTAAGCGCACACTGTGCTGCTGCAGCCAATCCAGTTTCGGTTCCACAGTCTGTTCTTAACAACTTAGGGCATCCTCTTTGCTGTCGAACGGTGGTCAGATAGTAATGTAAAATTACTTTCGGGTCATTGTTTGTGGTGGAACAGCATATCCATAGCAGTTTTCTTGAAAATCCATCAATGGCTCCATGCAAAGCGAAGCCAAAAGGCTTGAGCTTGTCATATCCATCTGCGTGCCAGATATGATTAGCTCCTTGAGAAGTATACCTTCGCCGTTGCAGCACTCCACGAAGCCTATTTTCAACTGCATTCGGATTCCTAATTCGAAGGTATCGACGAACAATGCTCTAGAAAGTAAAAAAACGTGATAGTAATATACTTGCAGTAATAATAATAATCATCCTGTACTTGTGATGCTCGAAGCCGGTATCGGTGGTTTATGATGTGCCATGCTCGCCTATAACCAGCTCTTTCATCTGAAAAGAATGAAAAGAAACCTCTTCGTAATAATGTGTGAGTATAGTTAAAAAGAGAGCTAGCGTTTAATTCATTTAGAAGTTACTTACCGGTCTCAGCCTGAACTCTGTCAACTGCAGTAGCAAGCACTGGATCATTGATGGACATAGATGTTCCGTTTCTTTTCAGGTTTAGCCGTCGTAGAATCCTTTGAAGACTTCGAAGGCTTATCCGTATACCGTGTTCAAACAACATATAATTTTGTATAATGGCTTGCTTGTGTCCTCGATTAAAATAAAACTCAACAAGAGCGTCCATATTAAAATCAATCCAATCAGTGAGTTGGTCAGTGTTGATTAAAAAAAAAAATTTAAAAGAGTTAAGTTTGCCGTTACCCTGTTCCCTCGACTACATTACGGGTCTTATACAAGGGGTTTTCGAGGTTTTGAATTGCGAGAGCTACTATTTCCATAACCTATTTAAGTGGCCAACCAGAATGAAAAACATAAAATAGGGGGAGGTTGTTTTCAATTTCGTTAAACACTCGGGCATTCGATTCGCGGTTAGGTCTTTATCTTGCAAAGTGCCCGGGTAGTAGAATAGGTAGGTAGTGAACAGGATTGATAAAAAAACGTGACCTAGGGAAGAGAATTATCTCTTTTTAGCGATCTGAATGGGGCCAAAACGTTACTTTGTTCTCGGTATATAAGCTTCTTACCAACCTAACGTATTGTGGATTCAACCTCCGCGTGGGGGGGGGGGGGGGGGGGGGGGTGGGGGGGGCGTGGTATAGAAATAAGCAACCAAGGTAGTAAACGCTCTTTGTTCATTCTTTATTATATATACATATATATATATATATATTCTTCGTCCCACTTCCTCATATTACATAGTTTTTCCTTAACCAGTTCAATAGGCAGGTAATAATAATCGTCACCAGTGAGTAGACTATACATCAGGGCGTGTTATAGTCGCAGAAACAGGGTAAGATGTATTTTAAAAAACCACTTTTAAAACCTTCCATTCTTGCGCGCCCAAAATTGTGTGACAAGTTGCTTGTCAAAGACAACGGCCATCGGCAATTTCACTAACCAATTAATTGACCTGAAGCGAATTTACAGTGATGTTATTAAAGCCATTTTCTTTTTTTTTTGTTTTTTTCAAAAGAGAACAAAATCATAAAAACCAGAAAATGAAAATTGATATTTCGGAGCATCGTAGTAACTGTAATAAAAGCTATAATAAAACACCCGAAATCTCGTAAGTGGGAAGAGTGATGGGGATGAGAGTCGGATGAAACAATGGTCTCATTGTCCCTTGTCCCTTAACCTCTACTGACCTAGATATATTCGGCCTAGATTCATTTCTGCTGGACTGAAGTCAAGCTGCATTTAATAGGGCTGCATTTAATAGGTAAAAGCTATAATAAAACACCCGAAATTTCGTAAGTGCGAAGAGTGATGGGGATGAGAGTCGGATGAACCAAAGGTCTCATTGTCCCGTGTCCCTTAACCTCTACTGACCTCGATATTTTCGGCCTTGATTCATTTCTGCTGGACTGAAGCCGAGCTGCATCTAATAGAAAGCGTCATTTTCTCATTGACTGTTGGATCGTGAGGATCTTGGGGTTAATATTATTTTGTTCCCGAGCCTGAATTATAATTAAAAAAGTTTAAGTCGCTTTTGAGAAACAGTGTCATCATGCGTTGCTCAAATCCACTTTGTGATGCAGACGTGGTGAACTGTCGTAACTTCTGTGACAATTGTGGGGTACCACTCCAAAGAAACGCAGAAAGTTCAGCTCATTCATCGGAAGAGTCAGTAGTGCTAGCACGGTTCCGAAGCTTTCGGGAAGATCGATCTTTCGAACGAACCAGTATGAGTACTGGGCGAAAACGGAAGTTGTCACCGGCAGCACAAGCTGTCCAAGTAAGTTTCTTTTGGGATTGTTGTGTGTTCCGTTAACACACCTTTGCCATGGGCGGAGATGGTCAACTAACTCGTAGTTTAAAAAATAAGACCAGAAATAATTTGTTGGTGAGCCTTCTTGAAAAGCAAAACAAGAGTAGTATCTCCTAATTTTTTTGACTTAATAGTAATAAATAGTTGCTTTAATGAAGATGAACAGAAAATTAATGCTATTTTGGAAATCAGAAAGAAATTTTCTGTTTTAACTTAACTTGGAGTAGAGTGTGCCCATCTTCGACTAAGCGAAGCACGGTGTGAAAGTATATTTCAGAATACAAATAGACAAATGATTCTCTCCAGATCACAGTCGCTGTTGTGCACAAGGACATTGCTACTGGACAAATCACTCGGAAGTACAACACTAGAAGAACCTTAACTGGTTTGACGAGCACCCACACTCTGGATGGTGCCTTTCAAATGGGAAAGTCAATGCTTCAAGACATCGCCCCGGAAGTACGAGACATTGCTTTCAGCTGTTTTTTAACCAATGAGTACAGAGCTGTTTCTCATTTTGACTTGATTGGTACTTCGACTGTGAAAGACTTAAAAAACGCGATGGCAATAGCATACGCGAAATTGAAGTTCTACCTTTGCTGTAAGTGATTTCATTAATCTGAAAAGGGCAGGGCTTTCATGTAAACTTTTTGATAGTCGAAATTAGAACTCGGAGTTCAACCGTCTCGCCACAAGTACCATCTAGTCTGACCAATCACACTGCTACCAGCTCAGTTAATCTAGCAGGACCCTTGCATTCAGACCCTGACGACTGCGTTCATTCCCCATCCCCTCCAACCGCTTGTTCCACTACTTTTGATTCATCGGGAGTGTATTCTCAGGGAAATGAACTTCACACCTGGAGAAATGAAACAGTCAATCGGGAGAAAATTCGCATAGTTGTTATGCGACGCGAATTGAAGCGAACTTTGGAAAGAAATATGAAACAGGAAAAATTTTCTCTCTCCAAAGTTCCGAATTTCGTCTTTGCTGGTGAAGCCGCTGTGGATAATGGAGGTCCAAGCAGAGAATTTTTTCGGTAATTGAGTGAGCTCGTAGTTTTTTGCGTTTTTTGCTAATGAGATTTTAATTTAACTCTTTAACTCTTTTATTTATTAATTTCAGGCTTTTGTTGGAAAATTTGGTGACTAGTTCTGGATTGCTTCACAATGTCGGTAACGGAAGTACATTTTCTCACAACGTCTCGTACATGGAGCAAGGAAAGTACAAAGAACTAGGAACACTGGTAGCCTGGAGCACGCTTCACGGGGGGCCTGGGCTTCACAATCTTGCTGAAGAGTGTTTAGCTATGCTGAAAGGGGAGACACCATCAATTCTCCCATGGAAGGAATTTGTAATGGATGAAACAACTCGAGCAATTGTTGTCAAGGTATGAGTTGACAAAACTAGATTTACGGAATGGTTTATTTATGTAATACACTTCCCTTGTTAGTTGTCAGCTGCCACAGAAGATACATGGGAGGATATGCTTGATGGCATTACTGAGGATTTGGACAAGAATGGATTTCCGCTTGTACAGCGCTGGAAGTTCATCGATAGGGAGACTCACATGAACTCCATTCTTCTTCAGCATTTTTATTTCCGGTTAAGACTAACTAAACCTTCGATTAAATAATTTCTAAGAATTAATTGAAAAACAGGAACTTGAAAGCCTTTGACGATTTCAAAACTGGGTTGAATTCACTCGGAAATCTCTACTCAAGAATTTCACCGTTTGCTGATTCGGTGAAAAGGATTTTAGGAGAAGCCGCGGAAGATCTCACTGCAGATATTTTTCAGGACAGCCTGCTCGACTACAAGTTTAGTGAAACTGGAACTAACCGTTTTACTTTGGAGCAGGAGACGGTATTTAGCATGTCCATGTTTTTGGTAAAACTGGAAAGTAAGTCAATGCTTAAATGAGTTTTTCTAGCAAATTGCACTTGCGCCGAAGGTAAATGTTTTAAGTGAATTTTGCTCTTACAGGTGGCATGGATTTCGAGGAAGACTCACATTCTGGTAAATCTGGTCCCTTATTAAGCCAGGAATAGCCCTAATTTCTATTTTTTATTCTAGAACCTAAAACAGACGGATTTGATTTTACTTACACCGGAAAACTGACACTCTCAGTACTGCTGTCCGTTCTCACGGGATCGTCCAGGATTCCAATTTTCGGATTTCCGAAGAAGATAACCGTTGATTGGTTTGATAAGCAAATCGGCGAGCAGCGTTTTCCAAAAATAATGACATGTGGTCTGCAGCTGGAACTCCCACGAGGTTGCGGCGACGACGAAGAATTCTCAAAGTACATGGAGCTGGCAGTCCGAAATTCGTATAACTGTTTTGGTCATGTCTAAATTCGTGAACCAGATGATTTCATTCCTTATATGCGGATTTGGAAGTTGGGTATTCTTATAGATAAAAACCCTAAAAAGGAACGTAAATCACTTGATTTTTACTTATATTTGGATTTTTGTTTGTTATTTTAAAGTTAGATTTGCGTGAACCAGAGTCAGGTCCACACCGTAACGCTTAGAAGCTTGTTTTACGTGTGTAAATGCTTGAACTAATATTGATTTCATTCCGTATCTACGGATTCTGAAATGAGGTATTCTTACTTATAATTCTTGTTGATAAAAATCCGAAGGAAGTACGTGAACCAATGGATTTTGGCCTGGATTTTGAGTTTTAAGTTTAGTAAGTTTTGGTTTGCTTGAATCCGAGTTATATTACCTTTTTATAGTTCTGAACTTATTTTTTTAAAGTGTTCCATTATATTTGGCTGTAAATGCATGTTCTTGAGGAAGTTCATTGTCGCCAAAAGAAACAGAATCATTTTTTTAGAAACAGAATCATTTTTTTACAGTAAAAAGCGATGTATAATTTTTTATTGTTTTATAACAGGCTAATTTTTTTATTAAACGGAGTAGTGGTAGTATAAACACTTCGGCGTTTCCATTTGTCCATTTAATTCATCCTTCTTATACTCAAAAAAAAATTAAAATAAATACTAAAAAAGCCAACGTAAAGCTTTATACCCCACCAATCTAAGATGCGTTTAACTTTTTCGGCCAAGTGAAAATTCTTGAACCAACTTTCTCCGTCACTTTATCCTATCCACCCTGTATGCTCTGTAAAATTTGAAGTAGTTCTTTTAATAAAATGCTAAGTTATTATTAAGCAGAGTAGGAGTAGTAGAATCAATTAGTTTTAATGCAAGATGCGAATAAATAAAAAACTGTCTAATTTTTATTTGTCAGTTATGAATATGATGAGATCGGAGTTAGAAATTAGCGATTTCTCTTAGTCCTTGCCCACCGGGCAAGAACTTGGAGAAAGAAAAAAAAATTTGGAATCGCGATTCCAACATTTGCAATCGCGATTCCAACATTTCAAATCGCGATTCCAATATTTGCAATCGCGATTCCAACATTTGCAATCGCGATTCCAACATTTCAAATCGCGATT
>JABASM010002024.1:0-12189 GCA_019776545.1 Brachystomella parvula | reverse complement strand
TTGTCAAATTTTGAGCCTTAAGGAAATTTTGAAATCCTCCCCTATCCATTGAAAATCGCTGAAAAAATAGGTGGAAAAATTTTACGTGTTTTTGAGAGAAAAAATCAAAAGGACGCTGCTGATTGCATGCTAAAGAGGGAACTATTACGGTTCGCCAGCATCTTTCTTGCGAGTTTAGGTTTATTGAACTCAGCACAGCGAGCAACAAACAATTTATAGATGGTTGAGTATTTGAACTTACGCTGGAAGGCAGTGTTTGGGATATTTTTGAAAATGCCTAATATTTGGAAGTTAACTTACTCCATATTCAGGTATTCAAACTGTTAACAAACAACCTCCAGAATCCAATGGTGCCAGCGATAGACGCGATAGACCGGTGTTCGATGCATAGAACTGAAATGGAATTTTCGAATAGCAAAGGAGTGCCTGCTTTTTTTGGGAAGCATCTGGGTTATTAAACAGCCAGCATCATCATCCTCTGGTAAGAAATAGAGGCCACACTTTCCAAATCCCAATTTCCATGCACCTTATGTATCAAGTCACTGCCCCTCCAAAGCGCTACCAAGGCTGGCACCATTGAAATGTGGAAAAAACAGTCTTGTTCCGGATTGACATTCTGAGCCGAAAAAGTCTGAACTCGACAAGAAAATCGCTCCCAAGGTCTGACCGTTCCCTCTTTAGCCTCCAAACTGAAAACATAGGGAAGTTAAAACTGAGACGCGGGAATGGAAAACGCGGATTCAAAAATTGACAGCTGAACAATTAAAAAAAATCATTACGAAGCTACTAAAGAAATCAGCTGCCCAACGGCAGAAATCGTTGGAAAGCTAATCTTCAGCGCTGAAGTTGACCTTGTCTTCTCATCAGTGAATTGGTTGTACCGGTTCGGGTAAGTTACATTTGCACTTATATGATGAGCCGATAAGCACTAACGGTATCTTTTTTCTGCTTTACACTATTCTAGTCAAAGTAGACGATTATTCATTCCTTGCTAGTTTGTGTGTCGCCAAAATGAACGGAAATCCAGTTATAGGGGATAATCATCGAGAGCTAGTCCGGCCCAGAAAGTCTGTTGCGGAGCTGTTAGCTGCCGAGCAAGCTCTAAGCCATGAAGAGAGAATACGGAAGGCTATGAATTTGAAACCCTACTTGAATTACTTGACTGAGCTCTTTGCACAGAAGCTAAGGTATGCTCTGTTTTCTAGAACTTTATTTACTTCTAGTGCGTTAATGTTATTTCAATATTGTTTTAGTGATAACGATACCAGTGATTCCGAAGATGAAGTTCGACCAAATAGTATTACAGTTCAAGCCCAGGTGTCGTCACTAAAAGAGGAAGAAGACTCCAAATGTCCGGCAATTACACAGGCAATCCATACACTAAATCTAAGTCTTGGAGAGAACCTCTCACCGTCATCTTCAAATTATTATGGCAATGTCGTCCGTAAAAGTTGAAGAAGGTTGTCCTTCCGGTGTCACTTTCCCGTTGCCTTCATCTTCATCACCATTCTCACCGCATAGCTCATATTCATCATCCCTTCATGGACTCTCTCCTGCTTCTTCAGATGATGAAAAGCATCCTGGACAGGATGGTCCTGAACTAACACCTATTTCCGACTTGGAGCTCCATAAATATTTGGAAAGACCAGTCCTTGGCTCTTCGCCTGATGAGGACATCATCTCTTTGCTTGGCCCAACAAATCCTGATTGCGTTTCAAGGAAGAGGAAACGGAAGCAACCAAATTCACAACCCCTTCATCTTGATGCTAAGCCTGTTTCCTCGGCCGGGGTTACTAGCGTAGTCAAGTCAGAATTGGATACTGTGAAATCCTTCCCATCATGCGATTTGAATCCGGACCATTCGCTGCTTTCTGGAACCGGGAGTGCGCAAGTCAAGTCTGTTCTCCACATTAAAGAAAACCCAGATAGAATTTTGACAGAGAGCTACAGTGATTTCCATGGCTGTATGAAGAATACGACTCATGATAGCAAATTGAATCTGAATCTGACGGCGGATTTCAAGCGGGAAGACCACGAGGAGATATGTGAGGAGAGGGATGAGCATAAGGTCATCGAGGGGATGGACAAGGATGAGGACAGTCTAAGTGACTATATGAACATAACAGCAAATTCTGCGCTTGCCTTGGATACGTACTTCAAGTTTGACACGGATGAGCTACCCTCCCATTCACCAGGCTCTCCGACTTCGAGCGGTCTTCTCCCATCCCTTGCTTCTTCTGCTACTTCAACAGGGAATGCACTGGATTTTGAAGACGAAGTGAATGTCGACAAAGGGTCTCCACCAAAGAAAACGAAGAAGCTGTCTCTTCAGAAGCAAGCAAAAATACTTCAAAGCCTCAGTGCGAAAAGAAGTTTTGAAGACGAAGTGAATGTCGACAAAGGGTCTCCACCAAAGAAAACGAAGAAGCTGTCTCTTCAGAAGCAAGCAAAAATACTTCAAAGCCTCAGTGCGAGAAGAAGGCGGATTTATGTAAATATCTGTAAGAAGGAAGTAATCAAGGTAAAACGCGCGATCATTTCAACAATGGAGTGTTGCTTTGTTTTACATACCGCTGATTTTTTTAGGCTTCTCGAGTACGAGCGCAGGCATTCAAGGATACTCTTGCTTATGAGAAGCGGCTGGCTCTTATGTGCGCAGCTCATTTACACCAGGAAGCAATACAGGTATTCTTTCCTTACATTTTTCTTTATTTACCGGTGCATAAGTGTTTGTACAAGTTTAACCGTGCTTGACATGACCAAGAAATTAATTCAAAACCTGAAAATCCGAAAATTCGAAGATGGAGTCGAAAAATATTTTCAGAAATTCAGAAATTCAAAAGTTTTAAAATTAAAGTGGATTGAAATGCGGTTCAATTACGATCCACTGAATGAATTCGACTGTTGGTACGCTGAACTTGGGGTGGTTTTTCACTGTTCTTTTACATTGGAAATTTAGTCACAGAAGCTGTCGTCCGACTCTGCGTGGAGGGCAAAGCGACTAGGTCGGGAAATTGAGGCGATGTGGAAACAAAATGACAGAGCAGAAAAGGAGAACAAGCGAAGGATAGAGAGAGAAGCAGAGGAGCGGAAGCGATTGGACGTCGAGCTTACCGAAGCTAAACGTCAGCAACAGAAGTTCACTGGACTGCTGAAGCAGGCAGCTCTGTTTGGTACCCTCCTTTCCAGAAATTTACCCAGTGCATCCGGTTTAGTATCAAAGGAGGATTTGCTGAGTCTGATAGATGGTGTTGAGAAGTAAGCTGCAAAAAAGCTACATTTATCAGATTACCAACTCATAACAGCACGTGTATTTTTTAGAGATAAGTCCCTTGTGGAAGTGCTGGAAAAAGCCCTTGGCCACCATCAGTCGCACCTTCAAGAATATTCAGTGACGCAGCCTGTGTTTTCCAGTGTTGATGAAAATGAAGCGGCGGATGCAATAGAACATCCGAAAATTTTTGTTGGATCGCTGAAAGGGTTTCAGCTGGAAGGGATGAAATGGCTTCTGAGTTTATTCAATCACGGAAACAATGGAATTCTCGGAGATGAAACTGGCCTCGGGAAAGCTGCCCAAGCCCTGTCATTCTTAGCTTATTTGTCAGAAAACTTGAATAGTTGGGGACCATTTCTAATTATTACAAATTCAGCTTCACGTATTCAGCACTGGCAAAAGGAAATCGAAGCATTTACTCCAAGTTTTACGGCCATGGTGTACAATGGAAGTGCACAGGTAAAATTGCTTAACTTAAAACTCACATCTGTGAGGCTTTTATTTGTAAATGAGAAGTAAAATCAAACTGTTTTCTGCGTCTCTTTAAGGAGAGGAAAATTTTGCGAGACGAACGGCTGCCAAATTCAAGCGTACTTGGGACCGAGAAAGCTGATTTCCACGTAGTCATTACCACATTTCAAATTCTTAGCTCAGATCTCAAGTATCTCCAACGCATAATGTGGCAGTGTTTGTTAGTGGACGATGGGCCTGGGGACACAAGCCCTTCCAAGTAATGAAACTCATAGCCCTTCAGTACATTACACAAATATTTTACCTGTATTTTTCAGCTCACGATGGAAACCCATACTGAGTCTTCCATGTCGAAATCGCCTCCTATTGACTGGAATACCGCTTCAGGATTCTGCGACTGAGCTCTGGAGTGTGATACATTTCTTGTTCCCATCACTTTTTGATTCAAATGAGGAATTTACTGAATGGACTGCAAAATGTAGTGAAATGCAGAATGGAAGTTAGTCGAAGATCAGAGCTTTACAAGTTAGAAGAGAATTTAATTACGTTTTGTTTCTACACAGCGATGCTAGGCAATATGAAGGAGGTTATTACGCCATTTCTCCTAAGAAGGCAGAAAATAAATCTGGAGACGGAATTCCCAGTGCTGGAAAAGTTTCTGATACCCTGTCCACTCACTCCGCGACAACGGGTTCTGTATGCAGGTGTTTAAACTGAATACATTTGTAGCAAAAGTATGTAAATTTGCTTTGGCTCTAAAGCTTTTTTTGTACAGGTTTGAAAAGGAAAATCCGGGTTGAAGACTTGTCACAGTCTTGGAGTAATCCTCTCGCTGGAACTGAACCCCTGACACTGAAACTAAGAAACTTGGTTTCGGAGATGAAAAAAGTAAGGAATAAAGAATTTCAAACTTCATGCTAAATTTTCAAATAAATCAACCTGACCTGACAACCTGATTTTGCTTCCTAGGTCTGTAATCACCCAGACCTTGTCCAGGAGCGTGAAGTAAAAAGTCCATTTTACATGAAGAAGGTCCGTCAATCATATCCTAGTCTTCTGTGTCGGGACGGTTTCTTGTGGGAGTTGCCTAAAAACAAGCGGTTGCTGGAGCATGATCTCAGCATTTATAATCCTGCTCACACTACCGAACCAATCCCACAACCAAAACTCGAGAATAAAGGCACGTCAAAGAGATTTGGACTTTCCGAGTGGTCGTTTTTAAGATTTCTAGGGCTGAGCGCTTTGGAACTATTTGATCTCATGTCTGGAACATTCAAGTCTAGGTATGTAGCTTATCAAAATACTTTCCAAATTAATTGAACCCCATTTTCTAACACGTATTTTTATTTTCCCTTGCTGACTGAAAAAGCCGGTACACACATTCTACAAGAAAAAAAAAATACTGTTTAAATATTTTCAGTTTCATAGAGTTTTTGTTTTTTTCAGATGGGCACACATTTTGCAGTGGTACAAGCTACATGACTCCCTTTATCGCCATCGCCTCTGGAGCGAAGCCACTGCGAGCCATTTAAAACTTTTTGATTTCCTTCTATCTTCATCATCCCCTTTCTTCCCAAATGTAAGAAATAGTCCAGTCTTTCAGGATCTCAACTTTGTAACAGCGACCGGTACTACTTACGCTCTACTGGATGAGAAAATTTTCTGTAGAACTCATCAACTGGTAAGATTTAACAATAAAAAAAATATGCTTCATCCTTATCTGTCTTATCTCCAGGATCAAAATTCTAAAACTGTATATGATGCTAATGCGAAGCAGTTAATTGCCCGGCGACACATGCCAACCAAGCTTCCGCCCTACTTCGCTCAGGCCTACTCTCCTAACGTTTTTTCTGGTGGAAGGGCGATGACTTGGCCGAGAGATGCTGGGCAGGGCAGGAGTCAGCGGCTAGGCTCAATTAAAGCCGAGATTATCCATGAGTTTCCTAAGCTTGGCTTTTTTACAGAAAATCCTTCTGATTTTGAACTTTGTCCCCCTGTGAACGGATGGTCAAATATAATTCCTCCTAGTAAGAAGTACTGGAATTTTAAAATATAGTGCTACTAGCCTTCAGCTTCACCTTTGTTTGCAGGCAAAGATTCCTACCTCACCGATTCGGGTAAACTACGAGTGCTGGACGTATTATTGAAGAAATTGAAGTCCAGTGGCCATCGTGTTGTGGTCTATGCTCAAATACCAAAAATGCTTAATATACTTGAGGTAATTACATCAACAAATCTGAAGGGAGGGCTGTACATAATACTTTATATAATTTTCTATCTTTCTTTTTTTTTTCTACAGAGGCATTTCACGCAAAGGAAATGGGATTACGCTCGAATCGACTCAAAGTCAAGTGAAAATAAACTACAAGCAAAACCTGACGTCTTCATTTTCTTACTCGCACCTCGGGCACATAGTTTGGAACTGAACTTGGCCTCCGCGGACACGGTAAAGCCCAAATTCTTTCCAGCGGTGGGACAAGGAATTTAAAGTTAATTTTGTTTTTTAGGTGATTTTCTACGACTACGGCCTGAACCCTGTAGCTGGTAATTTCTGTTTTCCGTGGTTAAAATTTGTTGTAGCTGTGCCTATTACGCCTTACTGTTTTAGATCAACAAGCGATAGATCGAGTCCACTGTTTAAGACAGACGCGGAAAGTTGCTGTCTACCGCCTCTTAGCTGGTGGAACGATTGAGGAGAGAATTCTACATAGAGCGTCGCAGGAGGTAGATGTCAGAATCCTCTTTTTTTCTCAAAACTCAGTTATCCTAATTTTCTAAAATCAGATCCCGAAGCCTTACCGGGGTGAAAACGGAGGAACCTCAGAATTCGAGTCATTGGGACCAGCAGATCTTGTTAGGCTAATTCTGGATGACAAAGAGCTGAAAGGTCAGTGTACTCCCCATTTTATTTTCGTGCTGCTAACTGAAATCTAAAATTTTCCAACAGATTTTGAACGAAAGCACGACTTACATGCGGAAGCTGCAGCCAAACGGAGTCGATTTCCTAGTAAATATTTAAAAGAGCGACATTCGCTTGCTAAAAAGTTCAAATCTCATGAACTGGACGGGGGTTCGAGCGTTGTTTCATCTGCTTCTGCTGCAGAAAGTTCATCAGCTAGCGACGTAAGATTTTCACTGCCTTTACCCCCACTTGGAGTTGGAGCATTGCTACCTTTCCGAATAGGTTTGAGATTTCAAATGACATTTTTAGATGTGTTTGGGAGATGAAGGAGATGCAGAGGTTATGGACGAGGAGGCCGAGTTTGACAGTGAGGATGAGACTGAGAGCTCGTTTCCGGCGGCTGGCGTTGACTGCGTTGATGGTGCAGATCCATCAGCTAGCAGTAGACTAAAAATCGCTGAATGGAATGCAGGTATGTAAACAAAGGATGCATAATCCTCTGGCGCAAGGAAGAGTTCAAATATTTTATTTTTCATTAGGTTTACCGGTTTCAGATGAGGAGGAAGTTGGCGTGGTTCGTCGAACTAAACTTGGACGGGGAGGAGGAAGGCGTGGGCGACCACCAACTCGAGTGCGTTTTATTTCCCGAGATGATGGTATTTAAATCTGATTTAAAAATTCTGACATTTTTTTAATGTTTACTTGATTGGAACAGATGGTTCGAGGAGAGGGAAGCCTGTCGGGCGACCAAGGCTAAAGAGAATTGGTCCCTTAAACCAGTCCGTACGTGGGAGGAGACCAGGTCGACCACCGCTTACTAAAAAGGCAGAAACGCTTATTACTTCTAGTCCATCGAGTTCGAGCCAGAACTTGAACTTTAGCTCAACAGGAACGGCAACGGACACATGAATTACAGTAGTTGCAATTTTTTTTAAGTTTCAGGATTTTGTACAAAATTTTAACGTCACTGGAATTTGAGTTAAGTAAATCGTCATGGCGCTAGTGCTGGAAAATGACCCTCCTAGCTGAGTCGAGTCTTTCCATGCCAATGAATCGGTTTCACGTTGCAGATTTGCCTAATACTTATTTCAGTAGAGGATAAAAAGTGTTAATAATATGGAGGTAGGTCTAATAGATTTCATGGATGTATGGCGTGAGAATAAGCCAAGTCTCCAACCACGCCATATTCCTCAAGTTGTTTTTCCTAGCGATCGGTCTGTTCAGAGTGTGTTGGACGAGGGTCCAATGATAGGGTAAGAACCCATTGCTAAAATTAATGATCCTAAGGAAGTGTAAATAGTTTTCATCCTGTCACAGATACGGACGCTTTGGAACAACCTATCGCATGGTTGACAAGAATACTGGGGAGACGGTGGCAGTGAAAGCATCTAGGCGTCACATTCCTGGGAATGTAAGCAGCTCGATTTTCCGTAGTATTTTTAATATTTTTTGTTGTTCCTTTATACTCAATACTTTTGTATACAGGAGTATCAAACCAGGATCAACCGAAAAGTTACCGAACGGGAAATCAGCGTTCTTCGGCTCATCAACAACCCAAATATAATCCAACTTCTGAAAATTATTCAAACACCTGAGGTAAGCCTGGCAGATAACATTTTCCAAAGGACCTTAAAAACTTTTGAACTTTGAAGACGACGTATCTCTTACTTGAGCTATGCCAGAAGTCATTATTCGACATCATTCAACAACAAGGAGTAATTGAAGAAGATGACTCCAGAATTGTCGTTCGAGAAGTTTGTAAAGGACTGGCCTACCTCCATTCCCATGGTAGGTAACCTCCATTTCCATACTCGACTTATTCGAGTAGGAAGTACGGCTGAGGCAGTCTACAGCCGGGGATGAGAAAGCTGAACTAAAATAAAATTTTGAAAATGCTGGTTCCAGGGTATGCTCATCGGGATTTAAAGCTTACGAATATTTTGGTTAATTCTGATCCTGAGAATCCAAGTAATTTGTTTTGGGCTGTTAAAATAAGTGACCTTGGTCTTTCTGGATGTTTAGGTAAAATAGTATTGCAATCGCTTCAAATAATCCTCAAAATAATTTCATAAATAAAATCCTTCCACTTAGGACCACCGGGCACAAAGAACTTGTTCACATGCTCCTGCGGCACAGCCACGTTCATGGGTCAGTCAATTTGTCAGAAGGATTTTTAAAACCATTTATTCTCTCCGGATTCAATTTTGAATATTATGCTTTATTATTTTCAGCACCGGAAGTGCTGATGAAAGACCCTTATGACGTCAAATGTGATGTTTGGTCACTAGGCGTGGTTTTATTCTCTTCTCTCATTGGTCAAGAGCCTTTTCCAGGAGACAGCGAGACTGAAGTAAAACAAAAAATCATGGGATCGGAAGTTGCACTTGATGGTAAGGGCAGAGTAGTGTAAAAGTGGGATTAAAAAATCTTTTTAATTCAAGGTGAGATTTGGGAACAGTTTTCACATGGGTTGCAATCGCTTCTCAAACGAATGCTTGTTGTGGATCCCCTTACTCGCTTATCTTCTTTCCAAGTGTTACACGACTGTTGGACCCAGGGTGCTAAAGCAGGTTTGCTGCATTAAACCTTTCATTCTGCCTTCCAAAACTCAATATTACTATTTAGTTTCAGACCATTCACCTCCTCGTCAAAAGCGTCGAAGAGCGAAAGCATCTGAAGCGTTATTGATTCAGGTCAAGAAGAGCTTAGATGTACTTCTTGGCAAGAATGGAGGAAATCGTGAAATTATTAAACTTAAGTAAAATCCTTAATAAATTAAACTCAAGACTAATACCAGAAAGCACCTAAGTACAAGATTTCGATTTGCTGAAAATAAGGGGGGGGGGATTGGTGATGTCATTATAATTGTTGTTCCACTGCAAAAACTTGTTATACTTCTCCTGATCCTGACTCAGAGCACAGAGGACATCCTCAAGACTTTAGCTAATGTATCCTTGGTGGTACTAAAACATCAGTCGGAAATGGACTTTTGCTGATTTGGAAGAAACTCTGCTATCAAGAATGAAATCCTTGCTACTGTTTCTAATTTTAGGATTAGTGCGAGGGCTTAGAACTTTTCAGTTTCCTGATGATGCCACCCGTGGTGGAATCCATTACGCTCGAGAACCATCGGGCGTGGACCCTCTTGCAGGTAAATTAACAATGACGATTTTGCACTTTATTTATATGTTTTAATAACTGAATTAGATTGTGGCTTCATTAGCGAAGCTCAAAACGATCCACGGACGCTTTCGCCATGGAACGCTGCCATTTTCAGAAAAGAAGGAGACAGATGGATTTACGAATTCTCTGGGACTGTCATTGGGCCCACCACGATTCTCACACGTAAATAATGATCATTCAATTTTTAGGCAGCTCTTTGGCTTATAAGCTCTCTTAATCCTAGCAGTGGGTCGACGACTATGGGAAAACGTGAATAATGTCTGGAAGCTGAAAATTCCGAATGGATCCACCCTGCGTGTGGGAGTAGGATTAAAATCAACTAATTTGGATGAGAAGGATTCCCATGCTCAAATTGCAGAGGTTTAAGCAAATGCGGGACTTTTTAGAGCTCGATCTCCATTTTTCTATTAATTTCTAGGTGGTCTATTTACGCCCCCATACAAAATTCAACGAGAAAACGCGAATCCATGATGTAGCTATCCTCCATTTAAAAACAGCACTGAATCTGAAGACTCCTTATGTTCGAGCAGCGTGCCTTCCATTTTTTCCAAAGCTGGACAAGGATGCCGACTTTTTCAGTTCTGGGGCTATTGCTACTCACGGTGGTTTTGATTATCATGCTAGGGATGATGGGTATCGGAATTTGAAAGTTGTAAAAATCGTTATGCAAACTTATGAAAGTTGTTTGGAAGCTTTTCGATCCCTGGAATCTAAGACTCCGTTTTACTTGTACTGTGCCCGAGTCCTTTCACGTATGTTTCCATTACGCAAGAGCAAATAGCTGATTAATCCATGGATCCATTGTTTCAGGTGGGCTCGTCCAGCATGCCAATCTTTGTAATTTTTATGGATCCAGTCCAGTTATAAAAACTGCCAACGGGAAGCACTACATTGTGGGAATGAACTCTGTATTCACTCTAACTGGAAAAAACTGGAGCTGTGATAAAAACAGTGTGAACTGGTTTAGTCGGCTGAACGGAACTTTACCGTGGATCAGAAATTCTATGAAGTAAGCTCGCAAGTCGACATTTCCGTCGGCGAATGCTTTCCGTCCCTTTAAGAAATATTGAATCGACGAGGCTTCGCTTTCGTGCAAGCATGTTGGCTAATAAATTTCATGTACAAAATTTTAGTGAATTTGTTCGCTGATCGATAGGATGCCTTGCACTGAGTGAGACTGACTGTTAATTTTTTGTAGGTGCGGGCCCAATCGATGGTCATGTGGAAACGGAGAATGTGTTGACATAGCCAACGTCTGCAACCAGAATTCTGACTGTGCGGACAAGAGTGACGAAAACCCTGTTTTTTGCCGGGGCCTCAATTTCTGCAGCGCGGAAAAATTTGAATGTGGAGTATATGACCAGTGCGTGAGCAAATCCAGCGTCTGTGATTCGAAGCTTGACTGTCCGAATGGGGAAGACGAAAGCGAAGATGGGATTTGTGCTGGAAAATTCCCACAGACAAGCAGGGGCTGCCCAGCCATCCAGCAAACTGAAGTAAACAAAAAGATTTTCATAGTTGTGACTTTGATTTTTTAGGAGAACAATGCATTGATAACTGTCGTAGGGGGTGAAAATTGAGTGCGAGAATCCAGACGCCAATACAAGGGTTGATTGTACGGGTAGACGCCAAGTAGGACTGGGGACTCGGGCAAAACTGAGTTGTAACAATTACTACATCCCTTCCGTCAATCGAGCAACCGTAATGCGACAGTGTGGAAAAAATGGGCAATGGACTCCAGCCATTTCATTCGGCTGCTATCCAGGTTAGTTTCCCCTTGAAATTCTACCCCAGAGAAAATCAACTCCAATTAAAAATTCTTTGTTTTAGATTGTGGGAAGGCTGAACGTAGTTTGAATCTACTCATAGTCAACGGGACGCTTACGTCTCGTGACCTCTGGCCTTGGCACGTCGCTATTTTTAAATACAGTGCAGATGAAGGGGCTTATTTGTACATCTGTGGTGGTTCCTGTTAGCTCCTTTTTCAACAAATTATTTGAAAATCTTGAGCTGTAATTTAATCTTTAATTTTAAATTAGTAATTCATCGATCAGGAGTATTAACTGCAGCCCATTGCTTCCTCAGTGAGTCACAACAATTCGAGCCTGAGTCAAAGTTCAAAATTGTGCTAGCACCCGTGAGCAGCAGTTATGAGGAGAATTCGGTTGATGAGCATGCGCAAGTCGTGGATGTAAGATTTCGTTTTTAACTGCATTTAATTTAAAATTCCATGGATGCTTCTGCTTCGACATCGTAGGTTGTCAAAATCAATATCCCTGATGAATTCAATGCACGGAACTACCAAGCAGACATTGCGCTAATCCAATTGAAGAAAGCGCTAATATTTAACGACTACATC
>JABASM010002023.1:0-12190 GCA_019776545.1 Brachystomella parvula | reverse complement strand
ATATGTGAAAAAATTAATTTGGAAGATTCTGTACAAGAAACGCCATACTAGCGATCCTGGAAAGCTGTTTGAATAAATGAGTGAATGAGTGCGTGTTATGGGGGGAAAAGGGAGCGAGAAGCGTGTGGGAAAGTTTTACAGGATGGGAGATACTGTCCCCATACGACAATCAAAAAGTTTAGGAAGTGTTGCATTGCAGGTGAAAGCGTATTATTCATATAAATGCTACTATTCACAAACTTTTCCATTTCCAGCTGGCAGTTACTTCAAACCCAGTTGTTTTGGCAATTGGCTAGATCTCTTTCAATTCCAACCTAACAACCACCCCATTCCCCGGTCACATTTTCTTTGTTTCCAGCTAAGGACGTCATATGAATTTTCTATGAGAATCCTTCCAGTTCCTTCCCACCTGTTGACTGCTGTCAAGAATACAAATGTAAAAAACAAAGAGGATATTTGATTTTAACTAGAAGAAGCCCGGAGGGGCGGATATTAGCTTTTCTTTAGACCAAGCTTCCGTCCCCATGTTTTTCAAGACGGAGGCTTACAAGGCTTAGTCTTCTCCAGCGCATCAATTTCTAATGTCAACCTTAAGTGGGCACGTACTACCCCGAGCTCCTCAACCACAGATTTCCAACTCCATTTCCTGCCTTTAGAATTTAAATTCGAAGCCTTTGACAAGGAACCATGGGGGTGGTCATGCCAAATTGATTTTGAAATAAGTTATGCATGGATTTCATGGGTTGAAAAGATGAGATTACAGGGAGAAAGTATTTTCCTACGGAAGTACGTAGCACGGTACCAGAATAAAAGTATAAATACAATCCTTGTTCTCAAGTCACTCCTGATTTTTCTTTCTCCAGGTACACCTGCTTAACTTCCCAATTTTCCTGTCTGCAGTAATCAAACCCATTTTTAGTTCCCCACCTGGTCAAAATTTTTATTGATTTTTGAAAACTTTGATCTCAGCTTAGACCATGAGATCACGAGACGAATTTCTTAAAGTCTCCCTCGCCCTACTCCTGACTAGCTCCTTTTGTAAATCTTGGGAAGATCAGCCCAGACTCTTCCAGCCGTCTCCACTCAGAAAAAGTTCAGCCATTTTGGGGGATCTGAATACCATGGAGACTGTGAGGTCGGGAGGAAAATTAGCCTACGGTCCTAATAGCTGGTCAAAAAGTCTTGGGGATAGAGGATGTCAGCTCGCAAAGCCGCTCAAATACTACGTCAGCACTTGGTCAGTACATCGAGGCCAAAGAATCAACCCCCTGAACCAACTGAAACGGAAGAGATACAGTAAATAATTTCAAAGATTCTCAGCGGGCTTAGTGTAATTTCACAGGAATTGTCAGATTTTCTGTTCTTCGAAACACAGATTTCGGAGCTCCATGAAAATGCAAAACTTATTTTCCATCTACAGGGTGTCTAAATTTAATTTCCTCAGTGAAAATTTTTCACATTGTTAAAACGCAGGGTAGTACCAATATTTCTGATTTGAATTTTAGCAGGACGACTTCAGCAACCGATGCACTAAGGTCGAGCGTAAACTTATTGAAGCTGAACTGTTTAAATAAGTTTGTTGAAAAACATTGATTAAGTGAATTTCAAAAAATGAGAAACTTTCACTGGAGAAATTAAATCTAGACACATTGTATAATTCTGTTAGATTGCGAGAGGGTTTTCCTACTCTGATTCCGGATGTCTTGAGAAAAATGCTTTCCCTGAAAAATTCTGCTTCCTGGATTTTGCCAGGCCCTTTGTGGACTTGCAGCTGTGCCAATTTAATTATGATTTTTCTTTGATTCCGTAGTGGGTATGGAGATTCCAGAATACATCTTGAAAAATGAACCTCCAAACGCCGTAGGCAGTGGACTGATGCAACGTGGGGGCGGTGTGGTGAAGCAGAAACTCCTCAACATTGGCTAGTATATTTCTAACGCATAAATACTAATTTCAGAGTAAATGCCTCCTATCAGTCCGCAACGAGAGGACTAACTCCTTGAAAATCTATTCAAATCCAAATCTTTCAATTCTAAGGCAGGGCGAGAACTGTGAGGTTAGAAGAGAAAGGTGTTCTTTCATTGCCCAATCTTTGAAAGAAACATATCCAGGAAATTATATTCGAAAATAACAGTAAAAAAATGTCCAACCTACGCATTTGCTTTAATAAAGTCAATTACCGATGAAATCTGAGTACTCGATCATTGTCTACGATTTTTATTTTATTTCTAAAGGAACCAAATAAAGCTGCTTTTGCAAACTCATTGTTCTTCCTCATCCTCCTCGTCTTCTCCCTCTTCCTCCTCTTCCTCCTCGGCGTCGTCGTCTTCAGCTTCTTCAGCATCACCTGCTTCCACTGCTGCCGCTTCTACTTTTTCCGCTTCTTCTTCGAGTTCTTCCGATTCTTCTTGGTCTTTTTGATCAGCAACTTCAATTTCATCTTCCAATTCCGCCTCAAAATCCCGTTGGTCCAAAATATCAGGTATTGAGCCTTCCTACATGCATAAAATCTCGCTTACCGTATTTTCAAGTTTTTACCAATAACTTACTTTCACTTCATCTGGTGAATCTGGCTCACCCTTCTTTTTACCAGGACGCTCACCAAACCATTTTGGTAGCTTGGCTAAATAAATGTACTAAATCATTAAAAGGGATCATTCTTATTTGCCAGCTCATTTTTCCTTACTTTTTTGGCGCTGTTCAAAAACCTTGATATTTTCCGCCCAGGATTTGTCGTTAGTTTCTTTCCCTATTTTTTCCAAATCCTAGGAATCAATTGAAATCTGAGTTTGTAGTTTAGCTTTACATACTACAACTTGTCCCAACAAATAGTGTGACAAAAAAAGTTTTCCACTTTTTTAAACTTCAAAACTCCCATATTTTGGTTCTATTTTTAGCAGAACAACTTCAGCAATCAACGTATTTGAGGTTAAAGCTAAATTACTTGAAATGAACCCGTTTTAAATTTTTTTCGAAATATCGATTATGTAAATTTTAAAAAGGTGCAAAACTTTCTCCGGTACACTATTTGTAGGGACATGCTACTGCTTCGATGCTTTGATTGCTTACGCCTTCAAATAAATTTTTCTTGTCACCGTAGGAGCGAGTATCCACACGCCGCTCGTATTTGGATGCAACCTGAATCATGGGCTGAAAGAATTATGAAATAAATGTGAATCTTAGGCGGAATTGCTAGCTGGATTCAAAATATTTCTGTACCGGAAATTTTCCCGTAAGAGCCCTAAAGAAAAGACTCGAAAGGTTTCACTCCTTTAAATTTTCATTCAAAATGTTGAACTTACTCTGGATCCAGTCCGCGCTTCAATGCTTTATGCCTCAACTGTTGCTTTTGCCGCTCCTTTAATTCTTTCAACTAAAAATAGGAGAAAATTGAGTTTTTGGTGTCAGAGATAAGTGAAAGCTGATGCCTACTATTTGTATAATTTAAAGCACCACCACGTTCACCCACTAAATCCAACCTTTCTCCTCCTGAATAAGAAATCAGCACGTGGAACTTGGACAGGAGACTTGGTTGCATAATGGGGATGGGAAGTAAAATGAAATAAAATACATACATCGTAGTCCTGGCGCTTCTGACGCTCTTCCAAATCATATTTCTCAGTTTCAAGGCGAAGGATCTGTTCCCAGTACTCCTGTGCTTTCTTCTTCAGACCCTCACCAGTCAGACCAGTCACATCAAGTGGCTTGATTCGAAAGCTCAAGGAGATTTTCTTCTCCTCATCCAATTGCTCTTTTGTCTTTGGCAGGTCTTGACGATCTCCACTTCCCATCTATTCATTTAAAAATTAATCCTTTCCTTACCAGCTTAACTGATTTCCGCTCCTCCCTTCCATACCTCTGAGCCACGAAGCCCTATGGTTGCAGCAAATCCCTTTTCTGTCATGCTCGCCTAAAACCAATTAAGAAATTAATAGACGCTTCATCTGCTACTCAGCTCGGGAAAATTAGACTGTTAGGGGGAGCTTTCACGAACTGACGTTTTGCTCGGGTGGGTGGGTCCGACTGGGTTATCGTAATGCAATTGTAACGAGAGGAGTGGTTGGGTGGCTTGCACCGAAAATACGGTTATAACTCTGAATTTTGCTAAACTCAGAGAATCGGTTGAGACATTTGCATACGACAAAAAGTTAAACGCATATTTGCGTCAAAAACAATTATAACTTTTTTTTTGTATAACATCATTTTTTGGGGTGAAAGGGTGATTTAGCTTTTACATAAGACGTAAATAGCCGGGAGTGGGTGGGTGCTAAAAACTCAATTTTTTGATCACGCTAGTTTTTGAAGGCTCCCTAGCCTCTTTGGTGATCGGGCTGGCATAGGATTAACATCAGGAATTTCTACCTTTTGAGCTTGGACCATGAGCTGGCGTTTCCTCTCAGCTTCTTCAAGTCGACGCAATTTATCCTCCTGCTCCCGTTGTTTTCGTTCATCAATTTCACGGATGCGGCGTTCCTCCTCCTGTCGCTTTTTCTCTGTCAATCGCTTTTCTTCCTCTTCTCTCAGAGACTAGGACGTCAATCAGTGACATAATGATAAACATAAATATTAGCATTCGAAAAATGTAGGGAAGTAGAACTCCTTATCCATACCTTACGCTTCGTTTGTTTATCTTTCAACTTTTTCAGCTCATCTTCTTCCTTGGCACGCTGCATTCTCCATTCCAAAATGTACTCCTTGAGCTGTTCATCCAAATCCGATCTTTTCTCTTGCTGTCTCTGCGGGATAAACAAAAGGGCAAAAATAAAATTTATGGATTTACACAAAAAAATAGGGCAGACATGAAAAATTTCTAGATGTTTAATTACTTTAATAAATTCTGCATCTCCTCCCCTTTGATCCTCTTTCTCCTCCCTTGTCATTTAAAACATAAAATATTAGATGAAAGGAAATCAGAACTAAGATTTCTGCATTGCTCAGTAATAACTCTGAACAAATAGAAATTGCTGAATTTCCTGAATCAGGATGGGCTTCCCACATCGCAACCTCAAAGCGGTTTAGATGGTTTTTCAAGTACCGTGCACAAAACTCGTTTTAGAGAAACATTCCCGGGGGCTTTAGTTTTGGAATCTTAAAGATGAAGAATTGAGGCTGCTCTTGAGTTCTTCCTAGCTCCAATCAACATCGAGAAATTTCATGTTGAATCTACAGTTTGGTCGGTTGAAAAGACCAAGTTTTAAGGGGATGGTTGAACCTACCGCCCTAACAACCTAACAACGGCCGCAGAATTAAAGGACGGTGGTTCTGGGTGAAAGTGTGAGTTCAACCACGCGTTTTTAGGGATGTTTTTACGCGGTGTTTGCTATTGACACACTATCAGCACAGAAATTTCTGTTGCAGAGCTAGTAAAGCTCGTAGGTGTTTTTAAGTGGCTGCATTCTAGTTATAGACTATAATCGACAACGGTAAATTCCGAGGAGCAGTTATCAGGGAATGTATTAAAATCGTGAGCAAAAAATTTTCGAATTTTGAAAAAGTTTGAAACAAAAAAATTTGAATGGGAATGCCTTTATTTGGTCATAGCTTTATCAATCATCGCAGATTTGCTTTTTATAGGAGATTAATGCAGCATTCAAAGCTTTTCTTAAGAAAGGTTCGACGTAAAGTCGCTGGTATGGTGTCGTAGAAAGCATCCGGATTTATGAAAGGAGCATAGGCTTACGTCACTGAAGGTTTTCGTTCAGGCTTTTCCCTAGAATTGGTGTAGCAGAATAGGTAACAGAAGAAATTATGAATTTTTTTTTTAACTGTTTTACAAATATGGCTACTGCTTACAGCTCCTGTTCTGCTGCTTCATCTTCGGTATCTTCTTCCTCGGTCTCACTTTCTTCCGCGGCTTCTGTAGCCTTCTCATCGGCTTCATTCTCATCCGCTTCAACTTCTTTCTCTTCCGGTTCGGCCTCCCTAATTACTGCTTCTTTAACTTCTGCTTTCTCCTCAGCTTCATCTTCACTGAAAATTTTGAAAAAATAACTTTAACGAGTTGCCTTCATATTGTTTTTGTCATGTTTTTGAGAACAGCTGCCGTTAAGCCTCTTAATTACCGCTTCCTAACTTTCTGGATTCATTCCTTTTGAAACAAAATAAGCGTTTTTTGAATTTATACTTACGATTTAACTTGTTGGTCTGACATTTTAGGGTGAGTTTGATTTGGCAATTACTTGCTGTGCTACACTTTTTATGTGGTGAAAGCAGGGGAAAAGGGGGAGAGGAGAAGAGTGTGAACCAGCCCAGAGACGACTGACTCAGGGCTGAAAAAATGCTCATCAATTATCTTTTTTTTTTTCTTTCCCGTTTTTCTTTTGACAATGAGGCCTGGTTGCTAAAAATAAAATTATGCAAATCTGCGGAAAAGAAAAACCCGTTCATCCAAATTCTGCATTAAAACCTTTTAAATTCAGGAGTCAAGACAGTCAAATGACATTTACATCTTCGCCTGTCTTCATCCAGGGTTTCCTGCTGATTGGAGTCCTTCTGAACTCAAAAGGAAAGTCAGACAGCTTTTACTTCTGCGGCTGTCTCTTTAATACATTTTTTCAAATGAAAAGCTACAGCCATTCCTTTTTTCAAGTCGTGCTTAGTTTGGTCTTTGATGCCAGGAAGTTAGTTTTAGTTTTTAATGATTTACAAATTTAATTTCCAAATGCTAAATAGGAGTTTAAGTATTCCTGGGCATGGTTCCGGAATTTCTCAAAACTTATCGTTTGAGAACTGGAATTGATTAAGGCTTTTCTCCGCAAAGCTTCTGTTTTTCCTAGACCTACTACGTAGTAGACTTGGAGTGAAAACTAGCTTTTTACTTTAAATCTGGTTGAATTATTTTGAAGCAGGCTTCTGCGACAAGTGTTACTACACTAATTTCTGGTCTGGAGAATTGTAAGGTTAATTGAATAATTGTCACTCTCCTCGACACTCGACGGTAATACGAATATTTAAATTCTCTTCGTGGACTTTTCATTTATTATTCTTGTGCGAATTCCCGACTTAAGTTAATTGAGTTCATATGTTGAAAAGTTAAGCTGACTGAAGAAGACAGCGAATACGTAAGAGGAATTTGCAAATTCAGTTTTCCCACGTTCTTCTGTCGACACTTCCGTCCCCTTCCCTTCAAGGCTTTCCGCCCACGCAAATGAGTCTCTTAAATGTTTGCGATTTGCTACCTCCTAGTACTCACTGTGCATAAAGCAAAAACACAGGTGGATCAGAGCTGTTCTAATTAAAAATGAATGAAGGTGTCTGCTTTTCCGTGAATCTGTGTGTATGAACATAAATAAAAGAGCTTGGACCTTAATTGGACCTTGATTACTCCTGTTGCTTAGGATTACATCAGGACTACATTAGATTTCTTCACTTCACTTAGTTTTCACCAGAAAAAAATGCAGCTTCTACGACTCGTATACAAAGCTCAATTTGTTTTAGATAATCCTTCCTTGAACCCGGCAGCCTTTCAGCTGAAGAATGGGAAAATATTAGCCAGGCTTAAAGCCTTTCATTGAGTTTTTTCTTATATTCCTGACTAATATGCTCCAGCAATATTGTATCGTACAGTTGAAGTGCATACATTGACCCCATTTTTAAAAATCTTCTGGTCAATTTTGCATGAGTGGAAAAATCATTCTAGGGATTTTCGAAAGTTTGGGAGAAAGAACGTATAAGCGTTTACTATGCCAAATGCCTCGAAAGTCCCCGGAGGTAGAAAGGTTGCTATACTATGGATCCATCCGATTCATATACAGTATAGCACCCCTCCCACCTCCGGGGACTTTCGAGGCATTTGGTCCGTATCAGTAAAGTCGCTTTAATTTGAAGTTCCGCGCAACGGGCTGAGCCTGGTAGAATAAACGAAAACATCGGGTTTTTATCTGGCTTAACCGCAAAAGCGGTTTTAACCGGTTAAACTGAAAAAGGGTTTTCTCGACACATTTTCTATTTCAGACAAAGGAGAAAGAGGCGAGGCATTCAAGTTTCTTTGTCAAGATAATGTGCGTTGCCGAATTTAAAAAAAGCACAAGAATGATTTTTCGCACGCAAAAGTTTGGGAAATTTCACTCTCGCTTTTCCCGGTTCAGATGATTTTGAATAATTTTTCGTTTTAGCCACTGTGGTTTAATCCACTCCCAAAATTCTAATGGTTTTAACCTGGTTAAAACCATGGTTTAAACCAGGATAAAACCACCCCCCGGTTTTTACCTTCTTGAGGTCACGAATTTCTTCAAAAAAAAATATAGCGCGCACCGTAAATAAACTCAAAACCCACAGTTGCCCCTCCTGTCACTGGGGATAAATTTGGCGGCTAGGATAGCGAAGCTGTATCGAAATTGACTCAACCTCATTATTGATGACTTCTACTAGTTACTATTGCAGTTTTGTAAAATAAACTGTGAAGCTCCAAAATTTTTGACAGTGAAACATTGGAATTCGTACAGGGTATTTAGCTTTGATGCCGTTGTAACTCCCATAAGAAAACTTTCTCCACACGACGTGAAAGTTAAGGACCCAGTATAGCGCACCCATCTTGTGTGTAAAGCGCAGTCCACATTTTCTCATTAAAAAAACATTTATAGCGGGCCTGTTATGCGGTAATAAAAGATTATTGATATGACGTCCTGATTCTTGGATGTGTCTGAAATAAATAAAGTGGGACAAATGGAAATTTTAACTGTTCTTAAAAATGTAGACTGCGGATTGCGGACTGTTGGGACTTTAATGTAGGGCCTTTATTCCTCCTTTGTACTCTCCATTCTTCTTCCAGATTTGACGAGTTGTCAGATTTGAGATACAGGGAAAAGGAAAATGTCGGTAATGTGGTGCGGTGGTGGTGGCGGTGAGTGAGAGAAAGTAACGGGGGAGGTTTTCAATCTAATGTCGGATCCTCAAATGACGTCAGAACACTTTCTAGTATAAATCTACAACTCTCAACATTTTCACCCCACACACCACCGCTGGAGACGAAGGAAAAGCGAGGAGAAAGCAGTTCTGCATCTTTACTTTACTACTTATCACCACAGAGTATTTCCATTTAATTCAAATCAATTTATTCGATTAGGTTGAAGAAACTCTCCTTCCGCGTCCCTTTTCTTCTTTCTCATACATAACTAATCAGGCGGTCGGCAAAGCTCAAAGAATCCTACCAGACTTCAACTTTCCAATTTCTTGGAACAAAAGAAAGCAACTTCAAGTAAGTTTTCAATTGATTTTTCTAATTTAGCTTTTCGAATTTCGAAATGGTAAACATGAACACCATTGGTTGAAACTAATTCGCTGCTAAATTATTCTGACTGCATTAAAACGCTACTAAGCTTCTTTTTTTTTTTTCTTGGATTTTAAATTGTCTTTAAATTTTGATTCATTGGTCACAAGCTTGCGAATTTTCAGATTTTTTAAAACATTGCCTGCTGGATTTATAATAGCTCTGAGCTTTAAGCTCAAGAAATCATCCTGCTTTTAGAAACATGAACTTTCAAAGTCCTTGACCTCTAAAAAATTAATTAATGTGGCTCTAGGAAATTTGCAAGTTTTTGAATGGGAAAGCACCTGAATATCATGGAAATCAGTTTAGACTTTGTTTTAAAAAATTTGAGAAAGAAAAAATTAATATATGGAAATGAAAGGCCCTTTGGAGGAAACAGATTAGAAATTTAATATATTCAAAATGCAAAAAAGTTTGATGATTCTGTTTGCTACGCGTCTTTGAAAATGGTATGAGTGGGGGGGAATAAATCTTTCATTCTCACTTAATTACCCAGTTTATATTCTGTAGAGAGACTTTTCCAGCATATTCCATCCCATTTTAATTGTCTCTTTAGCTATATAGTTCAGAGTCTCATTAATTAATTTCCCGAACTGGGATACGAACAAGTCTTGTTATGGAAATAAGTGATCATCTTTTTCCTTTGGGTTGCTAAAGGATTCTTTGTTCCCATAACAAAAAATCTCTCTTTTCCTCTGCCAACAAGTTGCCAGCGACAACTTTAGTAATGCCTCCTAAAGGAATTAGTTGAATGCATTAATTTATTTGAAATAAAAATTAGCTCCATACGTAAAAGCGGGTTCAAAGATACTTCTAATCTCAATTCACGTTCCGGAACACTTTCATGTACCTTCGCCCCTAACAAGAGTCGCTTTCTCTTTCTTTGGCCTGTGTGAGCGACCTTTGACCCGTTTCTAACTTTCTAAGACAAAAACTGAGGCATAATTTAATGAGCACAGGAAAAAAGTTAGCTGGAGAGGTCCCAATTTGTAATTTTTGTATCCAAAATCTGTCAAGTACGAGCGTGTCCAGCTGAGTGCACACAAACTCTGTACAATGCTGCACAGAAGAAATTACAAAATATTGTGAAACGGGGACCCCTCCACACAATTTTGTATCTTCAGCTCATTTTTTCTGCTCAATTCTTTGTACACAAGTGAGAAGATAGAAGGATAGACAAAATTTGGATGAAACCAATCACGCACAACAAATCCGGCAGCATGGCTGAACAGCATTTGCATACTAAAAGCTGTACACAATAAATGTGATATGGAGACAGCATAAGCTCTCAAAGAAAATATTCTAAAATCTTTTTCACTTAGTTTCTTGGGAGAGAATAACCTCGGGTTCAAGCACTGGCAAACACTGCCACCGAATAATGTGATTTCGGCTGTTGCAAGCAAGGAAACCGTATCCACCTAAAAATGCAAAATCCAAGGCTCTACCAGCCAAAAATACAAACCAAGGAATCACAGCCAAGGTTTATCGTCATTGCCACTGAATACATCGGTGACGCTAGCATAATGATGCAAGGTTTTCGGCATGTACCTTCAGTTACATTGCTGAAACTCATTTATCTAGAGCAATTGCCGTTTTCTGCATAGGAACTACTTTTTTACGTTCACATTGGTTCGCAAGTAGGGTGAGAACCTTACGGAAGTAGAGTTTATTCAGTAGTTTTTTTCGATTGGCATAGTCCGACAAGTTTTTGCACAATGTACTAGACATTTTTTTTCAAACATTGTCTACTCCCATGTCCAAACAGTTGTCTGCAGCAATTTGTGTACAACGGCGGTTTCATAACTCCCTACAATCCGTTGTACACAGACCTGCATACCGCCTGTACACAAACATTTCCGGCGGGTCAGCTTGCTGTAGCGCACCAAATATTTCTCAATAGTTTTAGCTCTAGTATTTGCTAGAAACTAATCGGGAAAAAAGCAGTGTTGTTGGGTATTTTCACCGCTCACCACTGTAGGACCAGTAGAAAATAAATTTTAAAAAAAAGAAAAATTTTGATAGGGCGAAGCTAAAGTCAAATAAAATTCATTCATGCCCATATCCACCAACACCGTTTAAATTTAATCAGAGTTAAAAAAATTCAATTATTTCTATATGAACATTTTAAAATTAAACTCCATTAAAAGGCATGGGTGCATATATGTGCATCAGCCATGCAAATAGGAAATGAGACAAAATTAAAGTTTCTCAGAATTCGTAACTATTTGGATAGGCAAGGACAAGGAAATCGTGGCTGGATTAAGTTAAAATCATGGCTAACAACTGAATTAAGCTTGTTTTCAAAATACACAGTCTTTTGTATAACAAGTCCAAATCGGAATTTGATTCCGGACCACGCGCCCAATTGCTAAATGTGCAGAACACGGGATCACTTTACTTGAATACAAATATCTATTACACCGCCGGGAGCAGTGCTATGTCTATACTGCGGACCTTGGTCTTTGTTACATCTGAGTATTCCAGCAGGCTTAAAATCCTTTGATGTGATTTTGAGTAGTAAATGGGGTGAGAAATAATAATAGAGGAAATGAAGTGAGGATTGTAAATTGGAGGATAATGGATGATTGAGTTTACATTTGCTGTAATTTTCTTTTGGGTTATTTTATTCTGAGCAGAGTTCATTTGTATTCATCCCTTTTCTCCGTCTACGGCTTTCCTTAAAATAATCTCAGCCTAGAATTCCTCTGTTCTTTTGAACTGGATCCTGCTGGCTGAAATTGGAGCTGGACTTCCTACAATTCAGTTCAGATTGGAATAAGAGGGTGGGTATTCAAGAAAAAAAAACTATTTGAGAATTTATAGTAGGGGAGACCGGGTACAATTGGGCCACTTTTACTTTAACGGTGCTAAGCGCGCAGTAGATGACGCGAATAAAATTAACGGTAACTGTCAAAATATTAT
>JABASM010002022.1:0-12197 GCA_019776545.1 Brachystomella parvula | reverse complement strand
TGGAGATTTTTGGGGTGGAGATTTTGTAGTGGAGATTTTTGGAATGGAGATTTTTGCTTTGGAGATTTTTACATGGAACCTATGGTGGTGAAAGTGATGGAAGTCAAGCAGAAACTTCTACGACTTTTTTTTTTGCCGCTGGAATCTCATTACAGGGGAACTGAGTTTCTTCTTCTTTCTCTGACTCACAAAGTTTATGCCCTCCTTTTCCCATAAAGGAAATTAGGATCATAATCAAGTTCCTGACTTAAAGAAAATCAAGATTGTGTGATGAAGAAGAAGAGATTCTTTATAATGGGCTTAAAATGTAAATTTATCAAGTTCATCTCCATTAAATTTAAAATCCAGAAGCAATTCCAAGCAGTTAATTAAATGTTTATGCCAAAGTAAAGCTTAGATCCAGCGTTACTGCTAAGCTTGCAGGAATGCAAAATGCTAAGCTTGCGCTTCATCATTTAAAATCTGTGAAAAGTAGAAAGCCTGAAGTCAGGCCTGGATCCGGTACACGTTTGATGCTATTTATGGCTAAAAGAGGATATTGGAGAAGCAGGCTCTACAGTTTCTTCAAGGGAAGTGAGAAGCCTTGTTAGACTTCTGCATTGGATGATCTCTTTTTTTTCTCTGTTACCATGCTCGTAAATTTCAATTTTCTTTGAAGGATAAAAAAACAAGAGAAAAGAGAAAGGTATAGAAATGCATACCAATTCTTCATCATTGAGAGTTGCTCGAGGGATGGCATTTGTGAGTCCTGCTGCTTGACGTTTTGTGGCAGCCATTGTCTAGGTAAAAGGAAAAATAAATTTAATATTACCGAGTATCAACTCATTCGTTTCCGTTTGATTCACTTAAGGTTTCAAAAACGAAACGTACTGAAAGAAAAGACCCTAAGGAATGAGATTGAAATTTACATAAAGGAGTTACAGCCTAATCTTTTTTTGTGAATAAAAAATGGAACTAGGATTACTCCCAAGGATAGGAGAAAAAAACACAAAAACTGGATAGTCACTGGACGAGAAAATTAAGAAAAGTAATAACCAAAAAAAAATTGAACAAAGTACTGAAAATCCTAGATTTTAATTGCAGTAGGTTGGAGAAAGTTTTTCACTTTTTAATTCGCTTAGTCAATATCTCTTCAAAAAATTTTTTAAGGAATTTCACTTGAATTAATTTAGCTTTAACCTTAGTGCTAGATTGCTGGATCTCCTAAACAATGAATCAGAAATATGGGTTGTTTGAATTTTAAAAAAGTGAAAAACTTTTTCCGACCCGCTTATGTTGGATGACACTGTATCCTTCACTCATACTTTCTTTACCTTGAGAACCTTTGATTATCCACATCCAGAGAAGAAGCATTAATATAAAATAGAACGGGCTTTTAGAAACGACCAGAAATAATTAGATTACGAGAAAACTTTTTTTCAACTTATTTCTAATCAAGAGAGAAACAAATGCTAGAGTATAGTAGATCTACTTTATCTGAAATCCAGTGGCACTTCTTTTGCCGGAGAAAGTTTGGCAAGCCATTTATTATTCCACCCGTATCCCACTCAGTAGAAACAAAGGGAGCGAGGAATAATAGGAAAAATCTAAAATTCAGGTTCTGGATTTTGTATCTCATCATTATTATCCGTCTCCTCAAGAGAAAGTAAAGATGAGCCACCACTTTACCCCATTATTTTGGTACGGGGATTGAGTTATAGCCAAGTTCGGAAAGTGCCCAGATTTATTCCGATCATAAAACCCCGTTAAAAACTCTCTCCTTAAATGTCATGCTTACTGGTGATATGAAGAGGAGTGGAATTACGAGCATTAAATCCGAAGAAATATAGAAAAGACTTACCAATTCAGACACTAACGGGATGGATTTCCTCCTGGGTCGAATGTCAGGCATACTGTCGATAGTTGAGTAGAACGGGTTGTCACTCGGATGTCTAAATAAACGTGAATTGTTTAGAAACGAGCGTATTATGGAAAAGATAAATAGGACTATAGAGTCAGGAAGGAAAGGAAGCCAAAGTTTTTACCCTACAAAGATGCAATTACTTTGGACCTGGAGCCCATTTGGCCCTTCACAAAGGAAAATCAGAAGGCGGAGAAAGTTTCCTTTCTCTTCATTGTCATTTTCCTTTCTCAGTATAAAACTACTACATGTAAATTTTCATCATCTGTTCCCAATGGTTCTTAGGGGTTTTTAGTATTCTTACCCGCTTCCACGAGAGCCATCGATACCTCCACCACCGCTCTGTCAAGAAAAATACATGTAATGAACAGAATTCAGGATAAAAACGCTTTCCCAATATTCGCTTTCTCTGATCAAAACAACCCATTTCGCTTCCCCAAGTTTCAGCTGCAATTTCCCATACACTCATTAAACCAACGCAGAAACCAACGCCAACGCACAACTCCTGGATTTCCAGGTGCAAGGCACGCCTTACTCCAAATTTTTGTTTATTCACGAGGCAGAAGGATATTTCTGTAGCGTATTGCGGCATAAAAAATGGAGTTAAAAACCTTCCTTCACTAACTTCGTTGGATGATGCTTCAAGAATAATATTGTATTAGGAAGGAGAATTAACCAATTCCAAGTAAGCTACTATATTTAGTTTTATAGTTTCGCTATCCAGAGCTAAAACCGCCCTAGCTTAGCAGTGAGTAAGCCTGTACCACTTTATTTCCATCCTCCATCTTGTCAAAGTGACAACTCAATTTATATTTTGTCAGATGAAAGACATTTCTTCCCAATGAGAATCTGGTTCCAGCCACACCATCTACCCTCATCTCAGTGAGTCGGATAAGTAGTTAGTGACACTGGAGTAATCAAATTATAACAGGCGAAGGATAGGATGGAAACTCTGAAAAAGAGACTCGTCGATTTCTGTCAACATCCGCTGGGTCATTATTGCTTGGCTGAGCAAAGAATGGAGAAAGCTAAAGTAATGAAAATATAGGAGAATGTGATCTGGGAAGACTCGCGGAGGAACTTCCTAATCTCTCCAATTCGAAATCTTGATAAAAGGGCTCAGTTTTCACTTAGGGTTAAAACGGATTGACCTAAATTCACCTTCCGCATTTTCAAGACTTCACTAAAAAAAATAATCTGAATTCAAGAAAGAAAAGAACCGCATGAGTTTCATTTCATTGTATAGCTTACGAAGTCCCATAAACAGGGAGCCACTCCAATACTAGCTCCCTGAGCTCAAAAAGTGAAGAGACGTAAAAAAACGAATACTTACAAGTTCACTATGAATAATGTTAACGACAGCAGTTGGATTCTCCTTCTCTTCAGCCTTTTTCTCTTTGAGCGTTTTTAGGAATGACCATTTACTTCCAAGGCGACCGTCGTACCTTCCATCATCCCCCATCATTCCAATTCCCTCTTCATCAACGGACATTGAACTGGAGAGCATTCTGCCTCCACTGCTTCGATTCGATTCCCTCCTCTCCTCCACATTCTCATTTGGTATACTCCCACGACTTTCTCCAGCATCTACAGATCCCGTCCTATCCTCGCTCCCGAATTTTTTTAACTCCGACATAGAAAGCATGTCGAGCAATTTCCGTGGGATTGAGAGAGTGGAGCCCCCCGCAGTGGATTCTCTTCTACTTGCTCCCTGCACCGGAGGTGTGCCAATTGCCCCATCGCTTGGTAATCTTTTTAGTGACGTATGGCTATCCTGCTCTTCAAACTCCTCATCTCCATCACCAACAGCTTCTTCCTCTCCCACGGAGTCCTGGGGGGTATCAGGACCACTGGTTTCTCCGGATGACACATCTTCCTCAGCTTCCCTGTCATTCTGCTGTTCTTCCGGAATATCCTCTCTCCAAATATTGTCTCCAAGAGAGGAGGAGGAAGGAATACTGACTGAGGGTCGCTCCTCTGTATTCGTCCTTGAGTTGTCACGACTGTAAATAGCGGACTCGGAGCTGACTGACTCTCCTACTCCTACTTTTCCCCCTTCTTTGAGGAAGCCCATAGTTGAGGGTGGGGGTGGTTCGATCATTGAGCCAAAATCCAAAGAGCTCCTCCCGGAGTCTCTCCGCTCCTCATCTCCTTTATTCCATGTACTAACTCTGTCACTTGCTTCGTAATCATAATCTTCGTGGGAACTAGAGCGACGGCGGCTGACGTAGCCCAGTGGCTCATCACCCAGAGAATCCTCTCTCTTCAAGGCCCGTGTTCCAGGGAGGGTCTTACCAAAAGAAAGTCTTCTCTCCAAATTAACTTCTGGTTTATGACTTTCCCTTGTTCCTCCGCTTGTAGTAGAAAAGATTTGACTAGGAAGACTCGTTTCAGGTCCAACGGAAGCCAGAAGTTCTTGGAGGACTAAATTCATTCTTTCCTTCATGTCAACAGTTGCTGCTGTAGGGATTCCATGCTGTGAAGGAAAGTTTGCCTGAGAATAGGGGTAAGAGTAGGCGTAGGCATCCAGAGACGCTGGACCACCGCTGTTCTCAATTGCTGCCATCTGCTGCCTCTCTAGTTCCTCCAACTTCTTCAGCTCGTATTTATACCATTCGTCCTCAGAGTCAATGGAATCTTCAGTACTTTGACGACGAGAACTTACTCGGCTACTCCGGTATGAATGGGTACTTCTCGTATCATCCTCTTCAGAGAGGGTTCGCTGATGAGGAAGATCCAGGCGGTTTCTACTGCTCAATCGAGTTGCGCTGTCTGAGGAGCTCCCCATGTCTGTCTCACTGAAAGACTTAACCCCTTGACTCTGCAGTACTTTGGGGGAGGAGCGTAGAGAAAATGAAGTCAAAGATTGGGTTCCTGGGGAGATGGATAGCGCTGTGACTGGAAGAAGTGGTTGGGAAGTTGAAGGAGCCCGAGATTCTCCCATCGTTTGAAGAAGAGGAGAGGAGGCAATGGATTTCTCAAATTCTGTCATGGTAGTCGGCTGTTCAGGAGACGCTGGTTTTTCCTCAGCAGTGGGTAAAATGCTGGACTGGCCGAAATCCACGGGTCTGGGTAGTGAGCTAGCATCATCTACAGCCCCCGAATTTTTTGTTGCTTGAGCAGAGGTTGGGGAAGGCGGTGAAACATCTTTGGTGGGATTCTCATCGTCTACGCTCATGCTGCGTGGGGGTGGTGGCCTCGGAGGGGGTTGAGCAGCAGGGGCGGAGGTTCCATTGATGGCTTGCTTTTGCCTGTACTTTCCTACGGCTCTTGAAGCAGCGAATTCTCCTGAGCTGGCCCCTCCATGTTTCGCCGTGTCTGAACTCGTTGGTGAAATAGTTTCTTCCGGTTCCTCATTCCTTCCTTTCTTGGTTTCACCGATTGTAGTAAAGAGGGCTGATGCTAAGTCAGGGAGGGGATCAATCTCGGCATCAGTTCCTTCAGACGAGGCACCTTCAGACATAGTACGGCGTACTGAAGAGGGCATTTTTGGAAATAAATTTCGACTATTTTTAGGATGAGAGCTTTCAGTGTCCGAATAAGTTCGATAAGGTCGTGAACCTCCACTAGAAGAGCCGAGATTATGGCGCCCAATTTTTCCTCTTCCATCTTGAGCTCTTCTCCTCTCTGAGTCTGATTGTTCGGAATCCTCTGATTGACTGCTCCATTTTCTTTGGGCCTTTGTAATCATACCTGAGACTGTGGAAACGATTGAATGCCTCTTTTTTTTATGCTTGCTTGTAACTGGAGGTGAAGGCATATTTTTCTGAATGTCTGGTTGCTGAGTTCCTGGAAGTGAGTTGGATCTACTTCGCTTTGGGAGGTTGATGTTTATATCAGGTAACCAGTTTCCCACAGAACTCATTGCAGCCTTGAGACCTTTTTTTGATTTACTTTTCCCTCGCCGAGGCTCAGCATGGCCACTACGCTCCATCGACTCTTGGTTCAGTGGTCCGCGGGGATGAACAGCAGTGGTGGGGGGAGGTAGGGCCGGAGTATGGCCAACAGCTCCAATTGAGGACAGGTAGGCAGGAGGGCCGGGGGCACCTCGATAGTAGGCAGCTTGACTCTCCGTAGGAACAAAGTAACGAGGTTCCATGGCTTTCCCATTTCTGGAAGACTGTCCTGGGCCTTGCACGTGTCCCACTTGGAAGGACTCTCCTTCAGGATGGTAATAGGAGCTGCTTGTGGTGGTGGGAGGGGTTATCGGATAGCTGCTCAAAACAGTATTCTCAACAGGCTTCCTAGTATACATTTCATGAGCTTCCCGAGTGCTCGGTGGGTACCGCTGATGGAACTCATCTTTTTCAGTAATTAGGTAGGAGGGGTTTTCATAACATCCGGTTTTGTTTGGGTAGTAGGAAGAAGCCGTCACACTGTTACGGTACTGCGTGTAGTAGAAATTAATACTTGCTTCTCGTTCTAATGACTCTCTCTCTCGCTTTCTTTCTTCCAGGTAAGCTTGACTACGGGCAGTGGGACCGACGCTGTAGGAAGGACCGCCATAGCTTGACCTTACTGAAGACTTTTTCTGCCGAATCTCACGAGGGCCGTAGCTCTGAGTACTGGAGTCATCGGAGTCGCTTCCTGCTGGGAACGGGATGCGCGTGTGTCCTTTTGACACGGTATTCTCACGTACTGACGAGTCGTAAGAAGTTGACAGGGCTCTTCTTCCTTTGTGTAAAGCTCCACTCGTTCCAGATCGATTTCTGTTGAGATAAAGAAGAGAAGAGCCTCTGCCGACCTCCTCTCCCAGAAAAGCGGAGTCAATTGGTGTGTAAGAGGCCCTCCCGCCAGCGTAACTTGGAGAAAGGCCACTATTGTATTGTGTCATTGTGTCGAGGCCAATCCCGATTACAGGCTGAGCATGAGCAGGTGTCACAAACTGAGGGTCACCACGAAGTATCCTTGATGATGTTAGAGAACCTCCCATTTCAGCCCCAGCAAAACTATTTAAAACTCCATTCGCATATGAGAGGGGGCTAACTCCCCTACTGTACCCTGCAATACTCTTCGAACTTCCCATTGCCGAGCGAGTTCTTTCTAGAGACGTTAAGTCAGGAATATCCAATGAGCCGTACTGAGTGTTGGAGGATAAATTGATATTTCCAAGTGATGAAGAACTGAGGGAGCCAAGAGTGACATCGGGAAGGGTCTCATCCTCAGGACCCCTACCTCCTTTGGATAGTAGCTCCAGGTGGTTTTTAGAGTCAACGGAGCTGAGTGGGTAGCTTACGCTCATCGTGGTCGAGGTAACGACGGAAGAAGTGGCGTACCTCGATGGGCTCGTCGGTGACTTCTCTAGGCTCGACCAGTAGCTTAATTCTGATACACCAGAGTCTGACTTGGCATGAATGAGAGGAGCAGTGGTTCGTGGAGGCTTTGGTGAGCGTGGGCTGGGATGAATATTGGGGTTAAGTGAGGCTTCATCCCCGTATACTGCAGTCCCCGTAACACGAGCTTCCCCTGAGAGATCATTGAGTGGGGAATAATCCGGCAAGGGGCTCAGCCTCGGTGTCATCGAATGAGAAATTAGTCTGCGACCACCATCGTCCTCTAGGAAGGAAGCTTCATACTGACTAAATTCATTTTCTAGTAGTGAGCTATTGGACCTTGGGCTCCTTAAATTTGGACTAAGCGTTCTTCTCGGACTCCCTCCTACTGGACTAGTACCGTAGATTGGACTTTTTGAAAGTGGACTTGAGCGACCTTCGATTGCATCCAGTCCGACGCCTATACCCCAGTAAGGATTCAGATTAGGACTGCACGAAGGGCGTGGACTCACCGGTCGACCTACGTACCCATCTTGTCTCGTCCGGACATTAGCTAGAGCTTCTCTACTGGGGGAGAGAACTCTCTCACTAGTTGCTATACTGAATACTGGTGAAGGATCCCGGATCTTGAGGGGATCTTGAGGAGAGACTCCACGGGCAGAGAGAGAGCTTGGACTGGACGGTGGGACGATATTATCAACCCGTAGTAACTCTCCAGACGCCTCAGGCAGTGCTTCCTTTAAGTACATGTAGTCAGCATAATTTGGACTTGGAGAGATCGTTCGACTAATTTCCAGGGAATTTAATTTTGAGCAACTGGAGTTGATACTTGGAATTGGGCTAGACTTCCCAGTTTCACCTGAGAAATTGTTCTCATGAGAAGCCTCATCTTCATCAGCGTAGAGGAGTCGGAGAGACTCTTCTAGGGGAGTCCGAACTTTTCGCTGGGTCTTGCTAGAAGTTGGGCGGGGGCTGTTCCTTGAGGAAAGTGGGGCGAAGATCTCAGCCCTATTTTTAGAGTCTATTGTGTATTGTTGTAACTGAAGGAGCTGGTTCTCAATTCTTTCAATATTCGCAAACATTGTTTCTGCAACTGAAGGACTGGAAGTTGGCTCGAGTGAGTTAATTGTGGAGATCTGCTGGAGATCCTTTTCACTTACTACGGAATTACTTCCAAGGTAGTCCTTGTAAGCCCCTGCCGAGAAAACTCCACTTTCTCCAGTCCCCGATAAAACTCCATTCACTCTTCCCAAACTATTTTCTCCCAATCTACTCCCACTTTCTCCATTATTTTTCTCCTCATCTCTCTTTTTTTCATTTTCTTCTTCTGTCTTACAAGAGTCCGGAGAGGAATCAATCCCACCAGCTTTCTCTGTTTCTACCAAGTCTTCCTCCCAAATGAGGCTCAGCTCTTGATCTTCACCTGCCCCATCTCCACTGTCACGATGAGCAACGTTGAGGCTCCGGTAGAAAGCTTCGTCCGGGATTTTGGATCCCCGACTAAAGTAGATACCTTTGTTAAAACTGCTCAAGCCCTGCTCTTCCTCGAGATTGTGCTGAAAATACTTTCCGTCACCTTCAGACTGGTCATTTTCTTCTTTTTTCTCTCCATCTTTCCCATTCAGAGCTATTTCCTCCTCTTCGACTTCCCCTTGTTGCTCCTTCATGATCCGAGCTATAATACTCTGTTGTTTTGATAGTAGAGCTTCAGCTTTCTCCATCCGAGTCCACATGGTCAAATATTCTTGAGAAAGGAGGTCAAGTGCTTTCCAAGCAAACTGCAGTTCGGTTTCTAAGACTGAAAGACGAGATCCCAACTTCTCCATATAATCCGATAGGATCCCGTCCACATTTTCAGGACCCTCATTGTTCAATGAAAGATTCACAATATTTGTTTGTTCATGAAGCACATCAGTTGAGGACAGCTCACTCCGAGTAGTTCTGCCTGAAGCTGTAGTATTAGACGTACTGTCCATTTCACTCAACCTCAAAAAATAAGTCTAATCACTTTTGAGCTCAGTCAGTTAAAAGGAACGACTACTTCTGACCCGGCTCATCGTCGAACTGGAAGAATTCATCCCATAGGAGGAGTTGAGAAGCGTTGCTCACGGCCAATGGTTTATAGCTGTGAGAATGATACCGCTGAGACCCCTCCGAAATTCTCCTCGTAAACATCCATTAGACTTGAATTATGATTCTGAGGTGGAGCGGTAGTCACATCCGCCCCAAGTGCTTCAACCAGAACTTAAGGGACAGACTGGTATGAGGAAGCGGTCCTTGTTTCTTTTAGTTTGAAGGCGGAAGTAGTTTGGCTGGGATCCTTGAAGAACTGCTGGAATGACATGACAAAGAGCTCCGCCAATGAGCATCTTCCCTGCCCACAAGAGCAGAAAATCCGAACGTGAAACTACTACCAATTTCATCTTTATTTCCCTACTGCCACCCAAAGAATAAAATTAAGTTTAGAGCTGATGATATTTAGAATATTCTAGGCGTTCCTACTACTGGTTTACACCTTTTCCATCCCTTCCTTATTTTTTCTGATTTTTCTTTCCGTTTGAAAATGTAGAAAAGAGCTGGAGAAAGTGGTAGCTGAAGTTTCTGACAAGCTGCCAACCTGACGTCACTCTATAACATCTCCTCAACTTCCCTTACTCAAACTTTTAGTCTTAATTTTATTTCGCTTTGATTGTTGCAAGAAGCCGGAAAGGATCGATGGAAACGGAAGCTTTACGTTTGAGGGTCTGCTACGCAACCGCCCTGAATGTTTTCTCCTACACCTTTGAAGATTTTGAAGCTTTTCCCTACAAATAATTTCTAGAATTCAAAAAATCCTAAGATAATAGGAATAATTAAATCTTTCTTAGCCTTTCCACTGGAATTCGAACTACAAATTGCTCAGCCGTGATTTTGTGACTCATTGAATCACATTACTAATAGAAGCAGGGAGCGTGTAATGCGCTAGTCATTATTGGAACAGAACCGGAAATTAATCTCATAAATTTCAGAGATACAGAGTAAGTCCTGGCTAAGATGTGAGCAGTTAAGGGCTGAGCTAAAATTGTGAAAATGGGTTTGCATGTTAGTAAACTGGTTTAAACTTCCGGTTGTCTCAGTTCAGGAAAACTAGCAGAAGAAATAGGTCAGGACGTTGGAGCAATCCGTCAAAAAACCCGAGAGGTAGCCTACGTCTCTGAAAGTCCTAGCAAACGAGAAATGAAGGATCAAATTCTACGATAATTGAGTCAGGGAGCGTATGCTAGTTTAGCCTAGGAGCCTAGCTGCACCCACAATCCCCTCAGCTATACAAAGTGAACACCCTATTGACTTTCTCTCCACATCAACGGTGGAATACCGTGTAGGACAAGTGCTTTAGCTCCTCTCAACAAGAGTTTACCAGGTCCAAGTATCTACAAAAACTTTCAAACACGCAAGACCTAAATTAATTATGCAAATGTCCTCTCTTGGAGGAATATCGCCTAGATGCGAGCTGAATCCGTTAGGGAAAGAAGACCTAAATAAATTTGACGGATTATGCAATATCTATATAGAATCAAGTGTGAAAGGAGGACGAGGTCTATATCACATCAATTTATCTCGGTGACATACTGAATATATTTGCGTGAGTAGAGCGGAGCAATGTGAGCCTTAATTCACTTGGAATTGGAAATAGGGAAAGTGTCACCAGGATCTGGATCGTCCTTTAAACCACATTTGCAAAACTTGGATTTTCTCGTAGTTATATATTGGTAGATGGCTAGCAGACCGAAAAGAAAGCACTTTAGGCCTGGGAATACCAAGAACTCACAGGACACGATGGACTTGGAAAACATTTGTAAAAGAAAGTTCTGAATCATCAATCCTTCACTCCGTAAAGAAATTCCTGTACAATCCGCCACGATCTTATTATACTATCCGACTGTGAGTAATGAAGTAAAGCTTCCTAATGACAATGAGGCAACGAGCTCAACGAACTGGACGATTTCAAAGAACCCGTATCACAGCCATTCTCATAAAAATGTGATCGAAGAAAACTAGAAAGTGAAAGTACCGGAGAAGGAATGGCAAGGCGAAGTGCTGCAGCCCTTATCTGTGACCACTGTAGCTATTGACATAAAATAAACCGTGCAAACACGAGCGAGAGTATGTAATAGCGCGAGTGTAATTCATTCGATGTACACGAATACCGAGTACCGGATGTACCGGATGTATATGGGGGGGGGGGGGTTTGAAATTTCTATGAATTGCTGACGTTTTCTGAAGTTTTTATGAATTTCTGACGTTTTATGAAATTTTTATGAATTTCTGACGTTTTATGAAATTTTTATGAATTTCTGACGTTGTCTGAAATTTCACCGATCGCTATGAAACTTACTGGTGAACAACTAGAGACCGCAAATAGTATACTCATACCAAATTTGAAGTCAATCCGACCATCCGTTGCTGAGATATTGGGGTGAGGACGGACGGACGGATGTCAACATTACATTCGCATGAATAGCTCGCGCTATTAATAATAGTAAGAAGCAGTGGTATAGTTTCAGTGACGCGTTAGCAGTTACGTTATAATCCTATATGCCTCCTCGTATGTAGCAGAATCAATTTTTATTAGGATCGGAGGAAATACTATCGATTAATCCATTACTTTCGCCGAACTCTGTGTAAAGGTAGGAGTAAGGCAGAGTAAGTTCAGTTTCCTCCATAAATAAAACTTTCACTTTCAACGCTTGGAATTCCAATTCGGAAAGAAAAATATGTTGGAAAACAAGTGGGCTTCCGCTGAAAAACTTGGTTTAGGCATAAGAGAAGGCAAAGCCAAAAATAGTTCTTCGGCGGCAGCCCACCACATTGACTGAGTGATCCTTTGGAAATAGTGAAAATACCGGTTCCATGTGAAAATCTCAAAAACAAAAATCTCAAATGTGAAAATCTCAAATGTGAAAATCTCAAATTTGTGAATATCTCAAATGTGAAAATCTCAAATGTGAAAATCTCAAATACGTGAAAATCTCAAATGGGTGAAA
>JABASM010002021.1:0-12199 GCA_019776545.1 Brachystomella parvula | reverse complement strand
CAATAGAAAAAGTCTAGCGAACGTCTCATTGGCCACTATTAAGGGAAGGGGGACCACGGCTAGTCGAGAGTTGTATGCTCAGAGCATTGATAGCTCTTGTCTGACAAAATCAGCTGGAGAGAGAAATGAGGATGAGAGGGAGGAATTTCTTCACACGCTCTGTGTTTTTACCGAACCCCCTATACTCTCCAGTCCCTAACAAAAAATCGAGCGTCGGATACAAACGGTTTTATTGGCTGAGACTGAACAATAGAACCTGGAACTTCCGGCCAATTTTCTATTCTATGCTCGGAGAGCATTGCCCCTAGGTTTTCTATGGGATGTAAAGATAAGGAGGAGGTGAAATTGAGGAGGAGTGAGTGAGGAGTGAGTGAGGAGTAGCTGCAAGCCAGAAAGTTTTTGATTTTGCTGAAAAAGAAAGGTAGGCAGACAGAACATCAACACCCAGAACATCAACATACCAAAACATCAACATCAAAAATATCAACATAAAAAATATCAACAACTCTATGCCAAAACACCAACAAACAAAAACGCCAACGTTTAAAACATCAACATCAAAATTTTTGCTGTCGTCATTTCATTCTGTGCTATACATATATATATAAACCGTGCAAGACGGATGTATGGAATAGCGAGAGAGAACCGGGTATACCGGGTGTAAACGGCGGTATACCGGGTGTAAACAAGGGTATACCGGGTATACCAGGTGTAAACGGGGGTATACCGGATGCACTGGATGTACCGGGTGTAAACAGGGGTATACCGGCTATACCAGGTGTAAACAGGGGTATACCGGCTATACCAGGTGTAAACAGGGCTATACCGGCTATACCAGGTGTAAACAGGGCTATACCGGCTATACCAGGTGTAAACAGGGCTATACCGGCTATACCAGGTGTAAACAGGGGTATACCGGGTGTATACGGGGTCTTACCGGGTGTATACGGGGTCTTACCGGGTGTATACGGTGTCATACCGGATGTATAAGGTGGTGTACCGGGTCTACCGGGTACAGACATACAGACATACACACATACACATAAACCTTATATAAACATATGGGCCAAAAATCGAAATTTCGTAAAACTTCACCGATCGTTTAGATATTTAATAGTGAACAACTAGGGACCCAAAAGAACTCTCATACCAAAAATCAACTCAATCCGATTAACCGTTGCTGAGGTGCGGACGGACGAACGGACATTGCATTCGCATGAATAGCGCTCGCGCTCGCGCTCGCGCTCTTGTATATTGATGTTTTTTATGTTGATATTTATGCTGTTGATGTTTTGTATGTTGATGTTCTGGGTGTTGATGTTCTGTCAGGCTACCAAAAAGAAAAGATATCGGTTTGCTCTTTACTATTTCAGACGAAAATAGCTATCAGATTGATTTTTAAATGTCATTAGGGACTTGGCGATTGGAGGCTTTTTTAAATCGGCTCAGAGGCCCATAGCATGGTTTTTACCCTCAAGCTTTAGCGGAGAGGGTGTAAGGATCGTGGTGAGGGGGGGGGTGCGCCGTCCGTCCGTCCGTCCGTCCGCCATGCTTTAATCCCAATGAGCAGTAACATTCCTAATGACAGTAATATTCCCAATGAAACAGTAACATTCCCAATGAGCAGTAACATTCCCAATGAGCAGTAACATTCCCAATGACAGCAATATTCCCAATGAGCAGTAACATTCTCGATGACAGTAATATTCCCAATGAGCAGTAACATTCCCAATGACAGTAATATTCCCAATGAGCAGTTACATTCCCAATGACAGTAATATCTCCAATGAGCAGTAACATTCCCAATGAGCAGTAACCAGCTTGAGGGTAACACGTGTCAACGTACCAAATTCTTAGGCCGATTTAAAAAAGTCTTCAATCGCATAGTCCTACTCAAGCTGAAAAATGAATTTAAAAAAATTGGAAAGACAGAAAAGTGAGACATCAGTTCCTCGTTTTTGCAGATTTAAGGTGGGATTCATGTTTAGTACATCGTCTTAACATGACGTTCACGACTGTCTTTCCGACAAAACTTTTTAGCACAAATCGAGCCTATAGTTTGTCACCTGTTGGTTCCGTACTTTCGCTTGCATTTTACAATGATTTTTCCATGGTTATGTTTTCAGTTTCTCCCCCTCCCCTCCTCCTCATTCACTTCTCACTCACTCCTCACTCTCCTCACTCACTCCTCATCTCCTCCTCCTCACCTTCTCATCGCACCGCCTCCTCAAAAAATGTGAAGGATAACTTAAGGTCAGCCTAGTTGCCACCAAGCAATTTACTTGGTGATGATACCGACAAACCTAAAAGGGCTTTCGATAAAGCTTTAATTTTTGAATTGTGTCTACAGTGGAAAAAAAAAGAAAAAAATTCACTGATTTATATTTGACATTTTATTTTGAAATATTGAATTTTGTTGCTGGGTTCCCATAAATCTAGTTTAAATTTCCTTCTGGCAAGACTAGTGAGTTTAGGCTTTCGTATTTTATAATTCGAGGCTTGATATTTTTGATGGTTGTGAATTAACCGGAAGGGGTAATTCAGAGTAACAGCGGACCCTGCCTCCACCTCGAGTGATGGGAACATTGCGTGAGAGGATGACGGCTAACTCCAATTGGTTGATGGGGTTGAGAAAGGGGGAGGTGGATTCAGCATTCGTATTCAACCGGAAGTTAAAACTGTTTAGCCATTTATTTACACTGCCAAAAAACAATGGGACGTCGATGAGCTTGAGTCCCCTGCTCAGAAGCCAAGGGACGCCGAAAATGAGACGGGCTCTTTTACTTTTCCTCCTAGGGTTTCAATCAACACATCCCGTCAAAAATTTCATTGACATCTAAATAACTTCACAACTTCATTCTACCTCTGCGTTTTTGTAAAATAATTTTGATTTTATGATGTTTATATTTAAGCATTTGCAAGCGAAGAAAAAACTTTTCGAAGACATTTTTCATATTCAGCATTTCCTTGTCGTTGCGATGAGTGTGCCATGCACGTTGCTTTTTTTTCGTCCATAGAGCGATAGTTGCATTGAACGCCGCGTTCTTGGCTGACATACCATGGCACAATCATTGCACAATCCAAAAGCACTATATTTGCGTGTATATTGTGTTCTTGTGTTTTCTGGGTAGCGTCATGTGCATTCAACGATTTCTCATTCTCTCCAGAGTTTTTTTCTTCTAAGCGGAAATCTTCTCGCTTAATCCCTTAATTTCCTTCCATTGAGCTCATCCTATAAGAATATTGTGGAAGATAATTAATGTACATGTTTTTAGTCGCTGGCAGGTGGGAAAGGAAGATGAGGATTCTGTTCAACGAGACTCTCATCATCATCCTCAAAATCCAAAGAGCCATAAATCTGCCAAAAGGAAGTTGAATCCTGTCACCCGTTAATCACTATCAGCCTCCAGCGCTTCAAAAGATGCAGAGGCTTTGAAGAACTACCGAATAATACTCAGCCATCTTGAAATCAGAAAGTTGAGATTAAAAGATGAATTTTGGACAAGGGTTTCTCATAGGAATTTTGAGAAACAAAGAAAGAACATTGCAAGCTTGATTCAAATGTACAGCTAGGAACAAATTGGAAAATTCTGTTACATTCAAATTAAATTCGCTCTTCCTCGACGTTAGTTTTTCTGTGATGCCTCAGTTTCCAGAAGAATAAATCAGTAGATGATGTGAAAAAATATTCTTGTTTTTTATGAAAATTTTTTGACCAGTTTAGTTGCCGGTGTACAGGTCGGGGATTGCATTTTAGCAGTTAAAATACCCAGTTGTGGATTTCAAACAATTTGGCAGTTTTTTGTAAACAAAGAAATCCAGATTGAAAATCCAGGAACTCTCGTGTCCACATATCTACAAGTTTTTCCAGCACAAAATTTTATTTTGTTTGAAAAACTGGAAGCTACAAATTTATTTAATCGACTCCAACATTAAATATAGGTTCCTTGATAAAAAGTGGGCGGAGTGATTTTAGGACGAGGTGTCTAAAAGAGTGAAGATGACGGAGGTTGAGATCCAATGAGAATAGCTTTTTATGTTCCAACAATGGGAATCCACTTATTCGGCAGGTAATAAGAAAATAATTGTATAGTGGTTAAGAAGGTAGGAACCACAAAATGCAGGTTTTACATCAAGAAGGATTTAATAACAGTCATAATCTCCCTTAAACTCTTTCCTATCTTCCACTACCCACTTTCTTATGAATCTGCCAATCAAATCCCACTCCGACATTCCTCATCTTAAAAATCCTGAAAGAAAATCAGGGCTGGATAGAGTTCTATAAATAATACCTTGAAAAAAGCAGAAGGGAATTTTAGAATCCTGATAAATTGAAGAAGGGTGAGTTAACATCTCAAACTCCCTGGATACAGTAACTCATAAACTAGAAGTCATTATTATGACTAACCGAGAAGCGGGAGAATCTTAAGAAGGAAAAACGTCGAGAGAGATTGATGGGATGGGCTGTTGATGAACACGCAGGAGAAAATAGGGCTCTCCCTAGGTTTAATTAAAAATTTTCTATTAACTTCTGAAACCCACTCAAAGTCATAAGCGCAAGGAGTAAATTTAAAAAATAAACTCCAAGGAAGAAAAAGATCAAGTCACGAAGTCGGGCTGGGAGTAAAATATTTGACCTTAAAAGATTTGAGAAACTGATTGAGTAAAGGAACTCATTTTCTACTTTTTTTTTAAACAGCACCAGTGATCATCTTCAAAAGATGAAAAGATTGAAATCAGAGAACAAAGGAATTACAAAACTGAAACTTGTAAAAGAAGAAAATGAAGAAAGGAAAAATAGATAAAGGTGATTTGACCCTTCTACTTTTCCGGATCCCTCGTAAGGTAGTAACAACAAGTTCTAAAGCCACTTCATGTTCTGTGGTCTTCAATCCTTCTGGATTTTGACAGGAACCCCTCCAAAAAATCTTATGTAAGAGCTTTAAGATCTTCAAGTTAATCTTACCAAGGGATTTCATTTTCTTAAGTGATGTAGTGCGATACTCACTCCTTGGTAAATCCATTTAAGGGAAAATTACTTTCCTAGGAAGACAATCGATTTTTCCTGTTTTTTTGTTGAATTTCAGAGTGATTAGAGTATTCCATTGGGACTTTCTCCTGGAAGAGAAAAGTGTCACGGAGTTTTTACCCCTGATTGAAAGTACATGAAACTCTACTTTCAACTCTGCTTTCACTTAAACTTGCTTTCTCATTTCCTGTCAAACAACTCCAGTCTAATTTATTAAGCTGTTGGCCACTACTGTCCTCCAGTTTCAGTGGTTGGCAAGATCCAGGAGTTATAAGGAATATAATTTCCAAAGATTTTTAGCTGGAGAATCGTTTTTATTTTTTTTCGTTTGAGCTGACTAGATTTTGATCAAAAGGCGTAAATCTAGGCGTAAATCTAAAAAGTCTAGTTAACTCGGAGCACGTACACCTAATTGCTTACCAACTCCCCATCTCCCCATCTTATCTTAATTGTAATTGCTCGTGAACATGGAAGCATCTGCTTTTCAACAGTCACCTAAACTTTATGATCTGGAACAATTTAAAACAAAAGAAATGAGAAAATGCACATTTTCTCGTTCCAAAAATTATTTTTCCTGTATTTTAATTTCTGGATTCTATTATTCATTTTTCTCGTTTATAGAAATCTCCCCCGCCTCGCGTGTTCCTTTCATTGGTTTTAAGTTTCCATTTTTAATTCTGCAGACTGAGGGCTTTGATAGACGTCTGCATTTGCGTGTTCCCTATAATTTCCAAATTCAGAATGGACACTTCCATTTTGGAAACTCATTACTTGATTTTGATAAAAGATAATTTTTGATAACCAATTACAGTATTTTCCTTTTCGTGTTTACGCTCCTGTCAATTTTGATGGAACGAACCATGCAATGCAATAATAATTACTTTCCACTATGCAAATGGCGTGTTTTCCCTCTACTCCCCTGCTCTGTCGATGCCTACCTGGTAAAAAAAATTAGGCACACCTGGAATTCATTCGGCGATGAAAAAGTGGGTGTGGCTGAGGAAGAAGGGGCCGTTTAAATTGTCTTAACGAATCAGGGGTAAAATAAAACCAGTTTTATTCTTCCGAATTTATTTAATTTGCTTTACTTTCAATTATGGAAAATAAGTAACTACACTACCTTCAAGGAAATGAGCAAGAGATGGATTTCCTAATCCACTTGCATTGACTTAGAATTCTCCACTGTAAATTCATATTCAGAAAGATATGAATTTTGAGCATAGAAAACGTCACTCCCTTTCTTTGCAATGCGCTTATAGTTTTTTGATGCAAAGAATGCATCGAGTGCTGGAATTCCTCCATCTACAATCCAATGCTCCACGGAGAACACCTGAATTAAAATACCTCTTGTGAAAATTAGAATTTGGAAAAAGGAAATGGATTTTACCCGAATGTCAATTCGTTCAAAAGGAATGGTTTCCAGAACCTTTAGCTCAGCCCCCTCAACGTCAAGACTAAAGTAGTCAACCAAGGTAACATTGAGTGCCGCCAATAGTGAGAATGGTGGAAAGCACTCCACATATCCAGCAGAAATGAACTGGTTCTTCCGGGCTTCATTGTGTTCCTTCATAAAATCATTTGACGGGTTTTTCGTAACAGTGGCAGCGTAGTCAATCATAGCAGCCGACGTTTCCCGAGGATTATGCGTAAACTTCACCTAAAAATTCAATCTCTAATTAATTAGCTGCTGATTCTAATAAAAATGCTTCCAGCAAAGAGTAAACGTACTTTTTGCGGATACGGGACTAGGGCTAAGCACACGTCAGCTACCCATGCTTTCCGGTAGGCAGTACGGAGCTCCGTAAGGATGAAGGAATTTCCCTCAACAAGTAATCCTGTCCATCCGAAATCTCGTTCTAATATTAAACTGTTTGATTCCTGGATTCCATTAAACGCACCGGCCTCAACAAAAAATCCATTTCTCTGAAAGTAAGTCATGGATTAAGAATAAATTGAACTGGGCATATTAATGCTGGGTTAAGACAGAGAAAAAATGAAATCCGAGGGGTTTGTTCACCTTCCCTTTGAAAATTGCTTGAATGACGCTCCCAAGAGGTGAAGGCTCAAGCAAGTCATTAATAATTGGACGATAAGGTTTCGACGACGATGGCTCCAAGTGATATTTTGAAATGTACTTCAGCAGCTCAGGGTCATCTTGTCTAATGCTTGGATCTTGAAGAAACCAATTCACTAGAAGCAAAATGAGGAATCGGAGTACGACATTCTCAGAATTTTTTAAGCTCCAATTGACGTACCCGAGTTTCCGCCTTCGTTTCTTATTGCAGTCAGCAGCATGCTCATGATGGAAAACGCTAGGGCTACTAACAGTGCAGATGTCAAGAAATAGCGGAAGAACACGTAGCAAAGTCTGCCGCGGATTCCCATCATATAGCACTATCAATGGATTTTAAAATTTCTAATTTTAAATTCCAAGAAATAAAGAAAACACTTGGAAAGCACTAATAGTGCAGAAGGAATCTCATGTAAATTCAAGGTTGTATGAAATGTATCTGATTCTCTTCTCAGAAGATCCCAAGTTTGCGGTAATTCATACAAACCATCAGATCCATTCTAGCGTGACGTTTTGACAATTTGTCGATCTCATTCTCTTGTTATTTTAACCGCGGTCGTTGACCGAAAAACGCAGGCATCAGCAAATGATACATAAAAAAGAACAGTTTAATTTAACACTGCCCATAGATCTTCATCCTGTACTACAGGAAATGTAATTTTTATGCAAATAAAAGAATTAGTGGATTCTGGATATTACAGGAATCCAATAATGGTACTATTTTGCTTTTACAAAACTTTGTATCTCCCTTTGTTACCCATGAAGTGATTTGACGAAGTTTGAATACGTAGCATCTCTTCCTTGAGAATCCTAACGATTTCATTCTTCGCCTTGCTCACGGCCAACTCTGACATGGACTCGATAGCCAAGTATAGCTTCCTTTCTCCTTCAGCAGGAGCCGCCTTCTTGTCATTCGGTGGAATAAACGTTCCTCGTACTGTAATACCTGCTTCTGAGTAGTCACCAATCTGAGCCAATGTTTCCTTGGACGTTATCCTCCATCGGGCTTGCTGTGGAAAATCGTTTATCTCAAGTTCTTCCTCGTATTTGGTCTGAACAGCAGGATTTGTTGCTTCAATTGAAAATGGAGTCCCGTCCTAGAAAAAACCCAATGTCAAATCCATGTTCAGCATATTAAATCAAAATTAATAAATATTACCGGATTCACACCGCCCTCCTCTGGTGGTTGGTAATTGAGACGAAGATTTAATTTGTTGGCTAGTTGCTCAGCCACGTTCTTTGCCTAGTAAAAAAGTAACGCATTCGCTAATAATTTCTCAAATAAGCTCAAGAATAAGTTAAGAAAACCTACAGAAACTCGTGGTTGAGCAGAGAAAACGCTTCCTTTCATAACGGCTTCAGCTGTAGTCTGCGCATGTCCCTTTGTATCAGCTCCAATGTTCTTCTCAAGTTGGATTTTGGAAGCTAGTCTCTTAGCGAGTTCCAATTTATCAATTGCTGGAGCCGTACTGGAGGCACCTCCAGCTACAAATACAGCGCTAACTTCCTTCACAGTACGTTTAGGCGCCATCATTGTCTCAATCTGTTGCTCAAGGTCCCCCTCAATATCTTCATCATCAGAATCTTGCAAGCCTACGGAAGGAGAAAAATCAGGAATATTAATCATAAATATAAACACAGACTTAACTCTTCTTCATACCCAAAGCATGCTTCTGGAACTTCTTCTTCTCTGTGGCCATTTGAGACTCCGCTTCATCAAATTTAAATCCCTTCGTACCCGAAAACCCGCCTCCACTTTTTACTTTCTTTCCTTCGGCTTCTTGGGCAGCTTTGTATGAATTCCAAAGCTGGGACAGCTCAGGAGGCACCTCAGCCCCAGAGAGTTCAAGCGCGCGAATGATTTCTCCCGCATACTTGTCATTCTCCGGAGTCACGAATGTGTAGGCGTGACCTTTGTTACCAGCCCTAGACATAAGAGTGCACAGAAATTTGTATTGAGTAATTTCAGACAATGTGAACTTAGGACTTACCTTCCAGTCCTTCCACAACGATGAACGTAATCTTCATAATGATTAGGGCAGTCGTAGTTGATAACAAGGATGAGCTGTTTCACATCGAGACCACGAGCAGCAACACTTGTTGCAATGAGAAGTTTACAACGACCTGATTTGAAGTCTGATATTGTTGAGTCCCGATCATACTGATCAATTCCACCATGTAGAGAGAGACACGAGTATCCTGATTTCAATAAGTCCTTCAGCAAAACATCTGCATTTTCTTGTTTCTCTACAAAAACAAGTACACTTCCTTGTTCCTGGTAGTTCCCTAAAAGTTCTAGTAGTTTTAGATACTTTGTTTCTTCCTCCATAACAATCACGATCTGCTCAACTTCTTTGCACACAATAGAACGGCCACCAACTTGAACTTCAATCGGTTTCTGGAGAATCCGTCGAGCTAGGGCTTCCATTTGCCTAGGGAAAGTTGCAGAAAACATGACGGTCTGACGATCAGGGCGGACATTGTCTATTATCCTCATTACTTGGGGCTCGAAACCCATGTCAAACATACGGTCCGCTTCATCGAGGACAATGTAGGTACAGCGACGCAAATTAGTCACTCGCCCCGAGTTAGCTTTTCGAAAGAATTTAAGCATTTATAATGAGATTTTAAAACAAAATAACTGCTCTGCTTATAGTTTACTTACCATTTATCATGTCAATCATACGACCCGGAGTGCAGACAATGATTTCAGCCCCTCTCTACCAAAAATAAAACGTGTGCTGGTAATGAAAAATCTGCAGACACAAAGATATTTGGCTATTTTTACCTTCAATTCAGCAATTTGCTCCGAGATACCCGTACCACCATAAACACAAACAACACGCAGGCCAAGGGGTTTACAGAATTTTTTGGCATCTTTCCCAATCTGAATACAGAGCTCCCGAGTTGGCGCCATTAAAATGGCTAAGAGAAACCAAAGTAAAATTATAGTAATTAAACGGTTTGAACTAAACTGATCGTTTGCTTCTTTACCGATCGGGCCATCAGTTTCTTCAAGTGGAGGCTGATCCAGTATATGCCGAAACATGGGAAGAAGAAAACTTAGTGTTTTTCCGGATCCTGTTTTGGCAATGCCAATTAGATCCCTACCAGACATTATTGCTGGAATGGCCTGGGCTTGAATTGGTGTCGGCGAATCAAAGTTCATCTTCTTCAATATATCCATTTCTTTTCTAGAAAGCCCAGCATGAGCCCATTTCATAATTGGTTTTGGCAGATGGCCTGGGCTTGAATTGGTGTCGGCGAATCAAAGTTCATCTTCTTCAATATATCCATTTCTTTTCTAGAAAGCCCAGCATGAGCCCATTTCATAATTGGTTTTGGACACCCTTTTCCTTTAATGCGAATTCCCTCAAGTTCACACCGGTAAGCGTCAACTTCTGCAGGTGTCAAACGAGCCAATTCAGGTACTTCGACGTAGAAGGACTCTGAAGAAAACAGATCATAAGATGTCTGAATATGTAATGGTAGAAGCATGGTATGAGTTATGAATAAAAGTGAACTTACTCCGAAACGGATCATATTCAATGGTGGAATGATCGGTCTTGGCAACTTCCCTTTTTCCCTTATTCACGTTCATGCTGGAAACAGTATCGATATCATCCTTCTCTTCTTCAGAGGAATACTTAAGAGCATATAAGTTATTACAAAAGTTATCCAACTTAAACATTAGTTAATTAATCGGTATACCTCAAGCCCATCCACGTTCTGTTCTATAAGTTCACCTCTCGTGCTTTTCTTAACTTTCTTGGCCACTCCAGTCTGAACGACGACTACATTGTCCTTAGTATCTTCTTTCACAGTGGTCGCTGTCTTTCTCACCACTGAATAATGAAAAATAGAGTTTAGCCACAAGCAACAAAAAATTGTTAAAATTATGAATGAATAATGAATAAAATTATTCACCTGCGACCTCTTGTTTGACTTCGGCTTGGACTTCTCTCATATACGCATCTACGAACGAAGTGCACAATGAGCACGATTTTAACTGCTTTGAATGTGTCAGTGAATGAAGCCATACCTAACGGGTCTTCCTCATCTTCTTCTTCTGGCTTATCTTGAGCCTCCGCTGTTTCCTCTTTCTTTGCTTGTACACTACCCGGCCGCTCAACGAAAAATTTTCCAGTACTTGGATCCTTTTTCAACTCTATGTTTAAGGGGTTTTCCTCGTCACTGTAAGCAAAATAAAGGTTAAAGTCACGAACAATTTAAGCTTCAAAAAGAGACTCCTCCACTTACTCATCATCGTCTCCGTCCAAGGTCCATGCCTTCTTGCCTAACATCAATGAGGATAACATTTCCTTCTTATTGGAAACTTCTTTCTTCAAATCTGACCCTCTACGCTCAGCCCGCCACCTTAAAAAACATAATATTATTTTTCCATCCTTATATACTTAATCTCTGATAATTAACTATACCTTTCAATCCTTTCGCGTCGTCTGATCATCTCAGCTTCGAGTTTAAGCTGGGCACTCTCCTTATCTAGTCTAACATCAAAGATCCCTTCTGTATTGTCTCCAGGCCCAGGCTTATTATCTTTTACCCTATCCTCGTCTCTTTTCTGCTTCTTCCTACTATTTGACTCGTCATCCCTTTCTGGAGATCTTTCTTTACGTCGGCGAGATCTATCTGATCTATCTGATGGCCTCGGAGAACGTGATCTCGACCTTGACCTGTCACCACGACGTCTCCTCTCCTTCCCCATGTTGTTACTTGCTCTGAAACAAGAAAAAGCTGCGAGGTCATTGAAAATAGGGGAAAAGACAGTGAGCTGAGCGGCAGAGACAGACAGGTAACTGACTTACCAATTGCTCGATCAAAGCAAACCGATTGAATGCGCGTTCTGATTTCGGGAAAATAAGCCGTACTAATTATACGCTAAACAAATAAATAATAAGGACTTTTCAATTAGTTAAATTAAATAATTCAACTCAAAAAATAAAAAATTGGATTGTTTTCGGAGAATCGAAAAATTGGAATTTAATTTGAAGTTTTGGGATACATTCAAAATTCGCGCCGCAGCACGTAGTGGCCTAGGCTAAGAAAAAAAGGCCGTTTTCTTTCTCCCGATCTCTCCT
>JABASM010002020.1:0-12201 GCA_019776545.1 Brachystomella parvula | reverse complement strand
TTTTGAAATTAAAATGGATATTACTTTGTTAGATATTACCTCTAATTGGATATTACCTCTAATTCAGAGAATTTTTATATTCTATTTTTTTTTGTTAATTTGAGGAGAACTTGAGCCCGTCACTGCTTTTCGCCATCAATTAATTCCTCGCCTGGAACATGGGCACCTCAGATCCAATCACTTGATTCGCGTGAGAGTGTGTGTGTGTCTGATTTCGTGTCTTGTTCGAACCTCTTACTACATGATCCCTCAGATCGCTTTTTTTTATTCTCTAGATTATGATACAGGGTAAAATGAATAGGCGATGGAGAAGACTCATTTTTTCCTCTCCTTGTCTTTCCTTGTCTTGCTTGCTAGGATGTCTCAATCACTGAATTTGATCTCTGATCTTTCTTACTTAATTTTTTTTCTCTTATACTTATTTGCAGAGATGAGCGAAGAAAACAGACCTTTAAAATGGGAAACTTTATGAGACAGATTGTCACTTTCTTCAAACCACAGGACACTCAACTTGAGGAAATTACATTCAATCTAAAGGAGGTTCTTCCATATCATTATTCCTACGGAGTTTTCTTTCTGAGGACTGAGGGCCAGCAAGAAGGGATGAGAACGGATCAGACTTCAACGCCAAATCCCAAATTTTTAATTCTTAAATTACGTAAATTAATAGTAATGATGATGGGGATGATTAATAAGGACTGAGCTGCTGCCGTCAACAATGGAATCAACAATGAGAAACTAATTCTAGGTTCTTAATGATCAATGAACTTAGTGTTGTTCTTTCACACAGCTCAGCAGTGAGCCTCATCAGTTTATCGTGGAATAGCGAGCCCCACCCAATTCTTGTGAAATCCTCTACTCTAAAAATAATAATAATAAAAAAAAGTGATAAGGCCCTGACGCTTTTCTAAATTTTCTGATTTATGATCTGATCGAAAGTAATTGTTTACTTTTTTACTTAAAATTTTTTTGGTGAGAACCCCCTGCTTTTGCAAATAATTAGAAATCCCCTTCATTTACATTTTCCATAACTCACTGCTTAATTACTCCCCAAGCAGGTAAACTAGTGCTTAATTTAATTGCTGAGGAAGCACACATAGAAAATTTATAGTTTCTTCCTTCTGATTTTTTTTTACCAAAAAAAAAATTGGCTTCTTCAGAGCCTCTACTTATAATTCAGTGTTAAAATTTATTTTTGTTTGGCGGTGATGATGAATTACCTTGTTTAATTCCTTGGAATAATAATAACAAAGATATGATGCCTTAAATTGAATTGTGATGATAAGTGAGTTTTTAGGATGAAAATAAGCTTTAATACAAAATAGTCTGCCGTCCATATGTATTTTTACCTAAAAAACTATTAAGGATTTAACTTAGAATAGTGAATATAATAGAAGAATTTTATGTACAATTTCACCAATCTAATAATCACGAACGATGAGGCGACAATAAAATTGCAAAAATGAAAGCTTGGAAGCAAAAAAATCATTTTTGTAAATAATATGTAATTTTTTTGACTGGACAATGCAAGGTTAATGGGAAATGTAAATTAATATATTATTTATCATAATTTATTTATTGTTCCTCCATTTTTTTATTAGTATTCACAAATGCTACTAGGTAGAAATCTGTATAGAAAAAAAATTAATGCCAATTCTTAGGTTATGAAATAAGAAAAAAGCTTGAATTCAATAAAAAATTGCATTTTTGAAACAGAAACAAAATCACCCCTAGTCCTCATCCTGACTACGCTGGTACAAATGTAGCGAAAGTGAGGTAACCCGTATGACCAGGAATGGTGAGTGGTGGGCACAACGTACGGAACTTAATTGGATTTTTATTAATTGGTTCCATTTTGACACCTCTCACTGGCTCAATTCGAGTGAAATCAAGGGAATGAAGGGTTTTAGACTGGGCAGAGAGCGGACGCTGGAGAACTTCCTGCGTTTTGATCATGATGAAGCATCGGCTGGTCTTGAGTACTTCACAAGTTTTCTGCACTTGCTCTATACATGGTGAAAAAGTACAGACCTTTCCTCCTAAAAATAAATAAAAGCTTCAATTTTTTTTCAAAAATTCAAATTAAACTTAAAGTGATTTTTTTCTCTCCATTTAATACTATTTCAAGTGAAAATTATATAGTGGGCCTTGGTGTATTTTGTAATTGATGATAGTTGGATGTATGAAATTAAAGATGAAAAACAGTAAGTCACACAGTGGAAGAACAAGATGAAGAAGAGGCGGCTAGGGAGACAGGCTTACAATTTCTTGAGATGAGAAAATTACTCCATTCTTTCCGTTAAATAGAAAAACGTAACTCATAATTTTCTTCCTTCAAAAAACTTAAAGTCTATAAAACATAATCATGAAGAAAGATGATTACACTCATTTCCTTCATTTTGTAAATCTTAGATTCAGGTGCAGAAAAAAAAAAATTTGTAAACAGGATTCAAATATTCATCAGGCATTTTAAGGTCCTTCAGACTCACTCAGAGCACATCCGAAAATCTAAAAGTTCAGAGCAGAGGAGCAGGGTATTAAAAGTCAAGTTTTTCTAAGGTAGACATTTGGCACGTGCTTAGAATGAATCTCTCCTCACAGCACAGGTATCATTTCAAAAGAGAAACAAAGAAAGAAAAGGCTGGAGGCTTATTTTTACACTCTCGTTAAATTAAAAGGATTCAAGTCGATTAAGAATGTGATGGAAGAAATTACATAATAATAAACCACACAAATAGTGAGAGTAACACCCAAAACATTAAAATTAAACAGGTTCCAACGACGCCGCCGCCGCCAACGACGAACGAAACAAGTTTAAACTCCCATTTTTACTACAAAATTTTTTAAAAGTATACTCTACACTTGAGAAAAAACAAAATTTAAATGCCGAAATTCTACTTCCTTTTCTTTTATTTCCATCAAGGATGTTAAATTAGTAGAGTGATGAAACCAGCCTAGCTTTAAAAATTTTTTTAAATGACAGACGGCAGCCATAGTGCTAAAACCACTTTCCAGAAAATTGGAGATCCGAAAAATTGTGTTTATAGAAGTGTGAAAAGGATTTTAATGCTGGGAGAAACAAGGTAAAGCCAAGGGAAAGCAAAACATTTTACAACAGTATCACTTAAAAAATGAATTTTTTAAAGACTGGAAGCGGACGGAAGGGAAAAAAGCTAAAGACATGGATTAATAAATTAAAATTAAAAAGCATTAGCTTTATTCGAGGACGCGAAAGGCAGATACCGGAAGTAGCCTTGATGAGGGAAATGATGAGAAATGGAGATAATGGAGGGTGGTAGTAGTGGTGATAATGAGACAATGAAGGAAAGATGGAAACTGAAGAAGATGAATTAAAGGAGCAGAATTTTCAGAATTGGTGGTAGTAGTGCTGACTACTCCCCCATATTATAACAATAGGTCCAAGAACAATGAGTGATAATTTTTCAGTAGATTTAACGCCTTATTTTTATCCTAAAAATCATCAGGAAATTTTTAATGCTCTCTTCTCTAATGCTAATGCATATGATTTGCAGTTGATGAATTCACATCTTTACAAACTACTTAAGGAAAATTTACAATTTATTCTGCCCTGTCCACTCCACTCGTCTTCAATCCTTGCTTTTGGGGATAAAAAAAATATTTTTTTAAAGTAGAGTACGAAATAAAATAATTTAAGAAATAAATTATTATGCTATAGAGTTGTATAATAATTTAAGGCGCGATGAAAAGAGGGAAAGGTATTAAGAAAAAATCCCGACACCATCCCACCGAATAATGGTTAATGAAAGGGGTAATTTTTTGATTGTGATGCTATGAATAATATGGAAGCAGCCTTGAGATGGTAGGATTCAAGTAAAATTGCTCAAGAGATATTTGTAACCCTTGTTAAGTCCCTATCCAGAAGAAGAAGAAAAAAACTTAAGAGACGTCTGGAGCCAACAACCAAGTCTCCAAAGTCCAAGTCTTCAATTCAAAACTGGAAATTAGAGGAAAGATTCCTCAAAGATTATTTTTAGTCTAATTAAATTGTGAGGAGATGATAATCGGAAGAGATTTGAATTTGAAGGTTGAACAAAAGTACCCCCGTTCCCACTTAATTTGGGTAGAAGTGTTGAGTTTTAATTTAATTTCTCTTTACCTCGTTTTAATGACTGTAGAAGATGTGGAATCACCTCCCATGGGCTTGGCAAATCCAAGAAAATTGCATCAACTTCTCCAACACCATCAGAAATTGGAAAACCATCTGAAATTACATCCCTCTGTTGGACAGAGACGAAGCCATCGAGCCCATGTTTCTACTCAAAAAAACAAAATCAAGTAAATTAATGACTCTGGTAACTTAATCGTATGATTTACATTATCCGAAAATGTAGTTAGTTAACTCCTTGGAAATTATTATTACGAGCAGAACATTATTATTATTATTATTATACCAAACTGCTTATCAAAATCCGTACTGTTTTCCCTCATTTTCAAGTAACCACGAAGTTTCATAAATCACTTTTATGTGTAACTTAATAATTGAACTTACTTTAAAATCATCACGAGCCAATTGAACCCTCTGCTCATGAAAATCAAAGGTGTAGAGATGACCAGTCGGTTGGATCGTCCGAGCAATTGCATGGGACAAGGAACCACTTCCCGTACCTAATTAAGAAAAATAAAATTATTCATCATTAATAATTGACAAAAATAGAATGGGGATCCACGGACCAGCTTCATATACCCGGCATCCTGGCTTCAAGTCCAGACCGAGGAGGATAAGACTGATGTCAGGGGTGTAAATGATTTGCGTACGATGTGGTAACGTCTTCGTCCAGAGCTCGCACGTCGGGTAGAGGAGATAAGCCCAACCATTTGAAAAGTCAATTTTACTTCCGTACTTTTTTCCAACTAAATCCATAACTCGGAGTGAGCCATATGAGGACTGGAAGACATTCTCAATCGGGAGTCCATGTTTCCCGATTGTAGTTGGACAGATTTCCAGAGCATGGACAGAATTTACGGAGAGAAATAGAATGACCGTGTCACCTTCGCTTACGACATCATTCCGGACTACGAAGCTCATCTCGATTTCCTACCTGAGTCTGAAATGATTTAATTAAGGAGAACGATTAAACGATTAAGCAGTCCATACTGTAAGTTGGTTTCAATCAAGAGGCTTGGGAGGAGCGCGTCCCCGCAGAGTACCCTGCCATCTACCGATTTCTGGTTCCGCGGAAGCCTTCCAGCCTGTTTATTTACCATTTAGCACCGGACACATGCAGAAATGAAAATTAGAAAAATTCCTCGATTCTTCAGGGTCCTATTTATGAAATCCATCGCTGTAATCTTGCTTTTTTAATGACGCTGATCAATTTTGACATTTTTGCTACTAAAAGAACTGCATTTTTCAAGCAGCAGAATTTGAATTTTAACGCGGGAAGAGTGGAGTCGATTGAAGAAAAAAAATAAAAAGGGAGTTTTTGTGATTACTAATTTCAGCCAAGCAAAAGTAATCTGGATTTTCGACTGCAATACGGACGCTCATAACTTTGATTAGCTGGATTAAAATAATTGACTTACAATAACGGTAAGATGAAAGCCACCGGCTGTTCAATAATTCTGAATTGTTGAAATCTTGAATTTTTCCAATAATTCCGAAATACACTTGCTAAAATCTCTTCTGCCGAATGGTTTGACTTTTGCGCCAGGCCGGTCCGGCTTATTGGAAATCAATCACTAATTTTCCAAACAACTATCGTGCATCTTATAATTTAATTTAAAAAATGTTCTTATGACTTATTTCGCAGTAGCTGATCCGTTCCGTGGGTTGTGAGCTGAACAATCCAGACGCGAGAAAATGGAAAAAGATTCTGCATCCGACTCATCAGCAGCCTCAGACAGAGAAGGGAACATTTTTAAAATGGAACTACGTGTTCGAGGTAGACGTGTGAAGCTTGAAGTTCCGGTTCAACTCCCCTACCCCGAACTAAGAATTCCGGAACTAGTACAATTAATTATCACATCCTTTAAACTACCCATCTTTGTCGAGGGAGGTAAGAGTCACGAAGTTTCAGCCGCACTCGTAACGCTTTCAGTTCTGCTGAAGTATTGGTTGATTACAGAAATAGCCGAGGAGTTGAGTACGTTCGTGAAGAAGGGGAACCACGCGGCAAGAATGAGGTCAGTCAAGATGGATCCTGAGAAAATTGAAGAAAGAATAGCAGCTTGTGAAAAATTGTATACAGAAGTAAGTGTAAACGTTGAGTTAACTTCGTTGATATTGATTTGATTTTGTGTTTAATTTGTATGTCACTAGGAAACCCTGCAGTACAATCCACCAGAAGTTGTCGGAGACAATGAGTTATTTGCAGAAGCTTACCATTCTTTAGTTCATTCCCCTATGTTGGGTACGTTGATTAATTTATCATAGGAAAGTTCAAAAACCAGGTGCAAGCGTGTAATCACTTTTCCTTGTTTAGGTGCTGTTTTACGAAAGGAGAGCGCACTGAATTCAACTATTCGGGAAATGCACAGATTAAAATACCGGGAATTGGCTTGGCTCACTGAGAAGTAATCTTTCGCGCCTGGCTACTCAGTCATTAGTGAAACTAAAGCCTAATTTTGATTATTTTTGTCTAGGCAGACAAAGGAGATGTCAGATGCAATTGCCACATTAAGTACGAATGACAGTAACGCCACGCGTGATGTCAACTCCTTAGCAGCCCTTCATTTTGACGACATCCATTTAGTTAGGACCCGGAGCGAGAGTTTGATTGAAAGTGAAAATCAAAAACAGAAAAGGGAATTCCGGGATTGGATTGTAACAATGTATGAGGAATTCTACATTCAAGCCGAGGAAGAGAATTCCCAGAATAAGAAACTAAAGAAGAAGCATTCCGTTCGATTTGATGACTCTCTCATGATTAGCTATGGAGGAGAGGAGGAAGTACACGACAGAAGTGACGAAGTGGTCCTTCAAGAAAGCTTTACAATTCATCTCGGTTCTCAGATGAAGCAAATGTACAATATACGACTCCTATCCTCCCATGCCATTGACTTTCTTAGATTTAAGAACGAGTCATCCAGAGAAATCAGTCCACAGCGTCTCCAGACCGCCATTTCACTCTATTCAGCTGACCTATCTGGCGTTGTGCTTTTAGTCGAACCTGATTCCTCACTTTACACTGGGATTACAAAAGGTCAGCATTTTCAACCCCGATAAATCTTTTTTTTAATAAGATTATTTTCTTTAAAATAGATCTGATACAACTTTGCCAGCAGACAACAGAATTTCATTTTGAAAATGCTGAGACGCAGCTAGAATCTCGTCCAAGTAATCTCAAGCCAGGAGATTTTTTCGTGACGCGACATTCAAATCTAAATGGTGCTCATGTAATTTTCCACCTGGTAGTCGACAGTCAGGCCCTGAATAAACGTAAGTTCTCCCAGAAAGCCTTTGGAGTAATCTGAATTTAGTTGATTCTAATTTTTTCCAGTGGAAATTAATTCAAGGGACCCGGTAATTCTTGGATTAAGAAATATTTTAAAAACGGCATGTCTCTACGATGTAACAACAATTACAATTCCTGCATTACTTGCCCATGAAATGGCAGACGTATGTCATTGATATTGCTCTCCTTTTACCTTGAAACTAAAAATAAGTTTACTCTTTACCAGTTTATGACCGTCCAATGGTGCAATCGAAGAGCTGAATTAGTTTACAAGTGTGTAAAAGGATTCATGATTGAAATGACTTCATGGAGTGGCGCAGATATGAAAAATTTGCAATTCATTGCTCCTAAGGTATGTACATAATTATGAATGCACAGTACACGTGAGAGTTATGACGCTTGAATACTGCTTTGCGTTTTTAGGATATATCTGAAGAGATTTTTAATCGACTGGCTGAAATGCTACCAAATGTATTCCGTGTCTCGAACCCACTCCGCCTCACGTCATCTGTCTCTAGCCAAAATTTGCAACCAGCATCAGTCAGCTAAGTTTCATAGATAAGTCGGAATAAATAATTGACGCTTTTGAACTAGAATTTTAAACGGGATATTTGGTTAACATATAATGCAAGCATTCCGTTTTCAACGTGGGCATCAGTCAGACTGCTCGGTTCTGACCTTGGACTTGATGAATTATTTGTTCTAGCCTATGTCGAGTGTTGGTACAGCAGAATTCAATGTAACTCAACCTCATTTTTGCTACTTATCAAAGTAGAGCAAATCCCTTATCCCAGCCTCTTTTACTGGAAACAAATAAAAATCTAGATAATTACTTTCAATGTGATGCGGGTCAGGTTTCCTTGAGTTATTGCCTCATCTCTCTTCATCTGTCTTCCAGGTACAGATTACTAATTCCTCGTCTTCTGATTTCTCATTCTCGCCTTTCCCTCTGCTCTAATTAGGTTTTATCTTAATGAAATATACGATTAGCTAAAACTTACTCAATTTCTTAACAGATTAAGATTAATGAGTGGAATTTCTATATAAGTAAGTCTGGAATATCCAAACTCAAGCTTTTCAAGTATCTCCTCCCTCCGTACGGTACACCATTTCTTCGTAAAATGAGAACGACAATGGAGACTACTGTGGCGCTGGGACTCATTTTCTTTGTGGCCTCCACTCTTGGTAAGGACAAACGTAATATTGTAAAAAGCTTTTTAAAAAAAATTTTAACCGATTTTTTCATTGCAGGCCTCGAGTGCTACTATTGTCGAACCAACATTTGCCAGCACCAGTACTGCCAAAATGCCAATAGTGCAATGGAGTCATCAGGAGTTGGAATGTCGCCTGAGGACTGGGCCAACCTTCCCCTCTGCCCATCTCCTGATCCTGATCCCAATGAAGCGAACCTGGTTAAGACTTGTCCAAAGAAAGCAACGGCTTGTAGTCGTCAAATTTATAACCTCACAACAAAGTACACGAAGAACATAATTCCAGCTGGAAATGGAAGTAGTATACCAGTGCTTGGGAGTGGAGAGGAGTTCGTCGGGAATTCCTCGATTATTGTATATGGCTGCCAGCTACCCAAGTACAAATGTTCAGAGGGCTACTCATCCCAGTTCAAGGTCCCTCTTCCCACCCCCAATGCCACTAAAGGTCAGGAGGCATTCATGGACGTCGTAGTCACGAATACGGAAACGGCTTGTTGCCATTGTCAGAATGATAGGTGCAACGGAGTGAGTGAAGTCCTGAACTGTGCGGAAGAAGCCCCTGGGCAGAACGATGCTGGAACTGGCACTTCAACTTCATTTTCACCTCCTCAAAAATCACAACCATTTCCAGTGGTCTTAGTTCTCATTTCCCTGTGTTATAATTTATATAATTGAGAAGGACTAGAGTCAAAAAATTTAAAACCAAGGTTTTGAATGGGTTGAAAATGCAACCTTTAATGTTCTCTTTTTAAAAGATTGTGAAATTCTGTTGGAGGTGTACTCGTAGACACTGAAAATTTATTTATTTTTTGGATTCCAGGATTAGTTAAAATAAAAAGTGATTTCTTATTTTAAAAAAATATCAAAATTTCGGAAAAAGAAAGCCATAGGCATTACCTGGTCATCCCACCTTTCACCTGAAATGAGGAAGGAAAAAGGGTGTAAGTGGAATCCAATGGAGAAGAATGGAGCTAGCCCGTGCTCACCTCAACTTACCTCTGTATTCAGCGTGTATTCATTTTTTTTTCTTCTTTGTATAGGGGTTTGTGGTGGTGTGTGTTGAGATCACGTCATTAATCCTATTATCAGGTGTTCCAGGTCACAGAGTCATTATCCAAAATCCAATATTATTAAGTTCAGTCAGACTACTTATTTACTCAGCTTGCATGAAAATCATGATACAGAGGAAATTTCTAACAATTTATTTCCTTTTGATTACTTCCCATCCAACCCTTTCATAAATTGGAGAAAGTGGCTATTCAAATTGGAAACCAATTTAAAGGAAAAATACGACCCATGCAAAAAAAAATGAGTTCATGACAATGTCACTTTTATTGAAGCAAGGAAAGTAGATTGAAAGATTTTCTTTTCTAACTAAACATGCGAAAACCAGGGTTTGGAAAAACCTTCCCGCCCCCCTCCCCTCCCATATTTCTGAAAAAAAAAAAATTATTATGTTTTCGAAAATTCTACCAAACAAAATTTCGAGCCTTCACAACGGAAACAGAGTGAACTAAATGGAAAATGAAAATGACTTTCGGCTTAACCGCAATCCCTTGATCTGCGCAAGTGAAAAGATCAACTTCCCTTTTTCAGTTTAAAGAAAGGCGGAGTGGAAAAAAAATCCAGAATCAGCGCTTTCTCTGCTCAGTATTGAAGAAAGTCAAAATTTTTATAAAAATTACTAATAAAAAAATGACTTGGCCTTCTTACCAACACTTGGATCTCGTTTTTTTTTTCAAAGCAAAAGAGAAAGTCAGTCAACGTGTACGGTCCTTCAATTTTGATTTCGTGTAACTTTCATCAGTCTCAGTATAACTCCCATAAAAAAAAACTTTCTCTACACGGACTTAAAGTTAAGTACCCAGTACATGTACCAAGGATCCTAAATAGACCCTTTATATTTAGGATCCTTGTACATGTACAGCCTGCATATTTTTATTTTGTGAGGAGATTTTTCCAACCCTGCATAGCACAGCGGCAGAGAAAAGTGAAAGCAATTTATTCATCCCTTTCCGTAGCATCTTTGCAAAATCCCATGGGAAAAGATCATTCACGACATTTTTTAGAAAACTTAAGGAACAATGACAGAAATGTTTCTGAGAATTGTCTATGCGCATTTGTAAGAATTAAATGAATGTTTCATGATTTTCTGCGACTGACTGTTTTATTGTTCGTGCTTAGAAATGTTATTTGGTGGAAATGTCGGATCCCGGTACAAGTGATCAGGGTCGAAGATTGAGGAAAACCCCTTCCCTATGTTACCCAATGACAGAGGAGTAATTTGGTTATATTTGGATTACACTACTAGTTTTATTAGTAGAACATCTGACAAACTTCCCAAGTTGATCCAATCATTAATTTACCTCATGGCTCATGTCACGAATATTACACCTTTGACTTCGACCCATGTACACCTATTTCCCACAGCAAAAAAAAAATACAAAGATGGGAAGCAATGAAATGAATTCGAAAAACCCAGTTCAAAATAATTCTGTTCTCACTAGATTAAGATGGTGATTTTAATGGGTTGTCAATGCAATGGGAATAGGTGGACAGATTCGGTAATTCAAAGCCAGCAGTAAATCATCGTTAAACTAAAAAAAACTTGCTCTTGCTGAATGATTCGGGTTATGCTGGTATATCCTTGGGCAGTCACCGCTTCCTTTCTCAATGATCTCCACTGGTCGGCAGGCGCTGTCACCGCTGCTGCCATCGAACGCCCCTTCGAAAATAAGTCGAAGCACGACGTAGACGAGAAAGAGTGTGATCCATGTAACGCCCACCGCAGCTAAATACTGAACTGTTGCCCGAATCCCGTCTATGAAGGTAATGCTGAGTACAACAGTAGTTGCAAAGCAAACTCCTTCTTCTATTACAGCAATGGCAGGCATCTTGGTGAAAAAAAAGTTTGATATTGAGGATTTAGATGGACGCTGCACCGAAACAAAGAATTTGGAATGGGGCCATATTTTCTAATATGGAAATCAGGAGACATGATTGTTACGACCGCATCTATTGGTTCGGACCTAATTACTAAAATTTATGGTACCATGGAAAACAAATTAAAATATCTGGTCTAAAAATTAACTAGGCTTAATTTCTTTGCTTTTTCTACGACTTTCTTTTTTGTTCTATAATTCCTTGAGGATTAACCAAGAACGCGAATGCCGTAAACCCTCTTAAAATGCCTTTTCAAAAATTGAGCCGGCGGATCGCTATTTTTGTCTCTGCTTAATCCTGGCTTATCTTCAGAAGATTAAAAAAATAAGCATTTTTTAAAGGAATTATGGAAATCTTAAGCTCTTTGTCCTTCTTGGAAAAGAAATTAATTTCTGATTTTCAGAGAAAATAATGTGAAAACTCAAGTAAATCCGAGTGGTTATTTGTAAAACATTAACAGTAATGATCGGCAGCGGATCATCAAACGGTCTTCGTGAGACTTTTGTTTTTACAGAAATTAATGTTAGGTAGAGGTCGTTTGAGGTTAACCCCCAAGGTCGTCGGCGAGGGGATAAAGCATACGCACTCCATTCATATTTTGATTTTACAAT
>JABASM010002019.1:0-12207 GCA_019776545.1 Brachystomella parvula | reverse complement strand
CCTAACTCTAACCTCTCAAATTCATCAAGTCTACGTTTCTGCAAAACTCGTAGCATACTATCGCGAACGCGCGTTGATTGGGCGTAGCCACGTCAAATAAATTGTGATTGATTGATTGATAAGAGACTTGGCGTATAAGAGACCACTTTTGTCGGTCCCTTGGGGTTTCTTTTATCCGAGTCGCACTGTATTTACATTCTCTGTTTTCAGCATTTTCACAATAACCGAATTGGCATTTTCACGTTAACATATTTTATTAGTTTCACGTTATCACTTTCATTTCTACTGATTGAGCTCGTGCTTAAATTGCACATTTAATTTGGATTCCGCGATCCAAATCAATCTCAAGGCTACAACAACGGCCTGCCTTAACAAAAATGCAAAAGCAGGGACTGAAATCCACGTCCGCGTACGAAGGTGCTGCAGGAAATATTTTATTTGGAATTAGCTGCGTGTGAAAAAAAAATTATAATTTGAGACGAACCAGTTTGAGGTACAGAACTGATGACTTTTTAAAATTAATTTCAAATCAGATCTGCTTGATTATAAATTCTGTTTCTTGCTTGTTATATCTTGACGGTGGTTCCAGATCTCCGTGATTTTTTGGTGTGATAGCCTTTTACAGCAATTCGAAGTACAGCTGCTTTCAGGTTTTCAGGGACAAGTTTGTCTGATGGGTCGTTTGGTCGAACCCGTAGGATGTGACTTAAATGTAAAAAAAATTGTTTGTTTATGAATATATTTGATCTTTTCTTCAAATTTTTCAATTCTAAAGTTTCAGAAACTTCCGACTTCCTTCCTTACCTCTCTTTCCCAAATCTTTTGTGACCAGTAACAGAGATTTGACGCTGAAGGAATCGATTAACTGGGCCAGGAAACTTCTTCGCGAAGCAAATGGCTTCTATTCTCAAGATTTCAGTGATTTGCCTGAACACTCGTGTCAGCTCTGCTTCTTTCTGCAAGACCTTACAGGACAGGAACAATTTAAAAAATTACAGAGAGTTCAGGAAAGCAAAATGTCCCGCTGAGATGGAGCGGGAGGAATCCTCTGCAGAATGGAAGAGTGTTCGTTCATTCAAAATTTTACCTTATTAAATACTACCACTACACGCATGCGAACGTAATATGCGAATGAACTCTTCCGTTCTGAAGAGGATTCCTCGCGATCATCTCAACCAGCACTTATTGTTAAAACAGAATATTTACATGGATGTCGCTGACTGTTAACCCAACGAGTAAATTCATCAGCACAATTGTGACAATCAAAACAAATGCGGAGTAGAGGATGTGGCCGACGATTGGACCCGTCGTTGACTCTTTCTCCTTGTCATAGAACATGTCTTGGTAGTCAACTTCTCCAGTGAACATCACAATGCATTTCAGGATAGCGTAAAAGAAATGGGAAAATGGGTGATCTGTCTGAAAAAAATTATAGCAACTATATAATCATCGCTTTCTCTTAAGAAAGTACCGTAGAAAAGGGTTTGAATAGGGTTCGACACGGCTAGCACATGCCTCCGCTGGTGAAATCAAAAATTATTTAAAAATAACGAAACTAAGTCAAGGGAACACTTAAGAAAAGTCTTAAGTCCAGATTGTGAGAGTTAAAAGGCTTCTACACTTCTGAAAAAAAAAATATATCAAGGTAGTTCAAAACTGCATGCCCTGGAAGGCAATCGGCACTATCCTACAACGCTGAAAAATTAAGATTTGTTTAGCAAATACAGTTGCTACCAAATCTTGGCGTTGCTCTCTTCAACTATCCTTCTGCAACCCCGTCTACAGTATTTCTAACAGTATTTCAGAACTTACTCCTGGAAATAGGACATTGAAGGAAATCGCAAATGCCATAAATAAGGATGAAAATGTGAGCATCGAGAGTCCAAAGTTCTTCAAAACCTAAATAACGAGGTATTAGTTTTACACGCTCTTCTTTTTTCAGTTTTAGTGTTTGAATGAAAATGATAGGAACGTACACGGCCAAGTATTTCAACATAGCGTCCAAGGGAAGGGAAACTCCCCAGCTGCCCTAGTATGAAAGCCCAGGATAAAAATACTGCCATCTGGAATAGTAAAGACTGTACTGTTCAACTAGTTTAAAGCGACAATTGAGCATTGGATTATTCTCATTAGTATTTGCCGGCGTAGGAAAAATAAAATTCATAAATTACGGATGCGGTTTGATACTGCCAGGGCTCAAGTTTACTGTTTTTCTCCATTATAGTTGGTCCAACTGTTAGGAATACCATGAATATGAGGATCCATGAGCCAAGATTGAGCTTAGCTTTTAAGTAGAGCCAAGGGACTGTACTCAACTTCAATATTTCATTAGCAGCCATAATGCTTGTCAATAGAATGACGAAGAAAGCATCGAACGTGAACCCAGTTTCCAGGTGACAGCGATTCACTTCCGCTTCGCGATCTTTCAACCCAAATTCTCTGGCGTCCCCCACATTAGTTGATGATTGCTTTTCCACTGCTTTCTTGGTGAAATACTCACAAGGACAACTGACTAAATACACTTTTATTATGTAGCTGGTGTAGGCCAGAAGCCAAAAGAGCTGAAATTAGCAAAAAAATTATCATTAATCAGTTTAGCCAGGTGAGAATATTTCGACCTACGTAGCAGAAAAAAAGGGTTGCAAAATATTTCCGCACACGACGCCATTTCTGGTCAAGAAAGAGGAGAACAAGGGGGTGGGTGAGTATCATCTGTCTTGACTTTTTCGTTCCGCAAAGAACTGAACTGAGGAGACGGAGTTCACGCTGGAATCCGGGCGGAGTAACTGGGTCAAGCTGTCCGATTACTGCACTGAAAAATTCAACCACACTGTAATCCCCCTCCACTAATTCTTCATTTTTTTTAGCGAATTTCAATTCAAACTTACCCTAAATCGAGCTGTAGAACACATTTCTCGCTATTTGGAAAAAATTCATCGACGCTTATTGACTTATCAAGGACAGCTACCATGAGTTCTGGAAATTGTGGAGCCATGAGGCAAAGCGGCGTCTCATCACTGTTATTTCTGTTGTAGGGAATCTTGGATTAGAGCATTTAGGTTTTCTGATTTTGATATTTTTACCTGACTGAAATACTGGCTCCATAGGCAACGAGGAGCTTCGCAGCTTTCATATTGCCATGTTGAATGGCCAAATGAAGTGGAGTGTTCCCATCGGCGTCTTGAACGTCTGTATCAACTTCATCGTGGCCTAAGAGACATTTGACGCAATCCTCGGACCCTTCCATGCAACTATCGCAAGCACATTCTGCAAAGTTAATTAAAAGTCGCTGTTCTTTCCATTATAATTAAGTGTTAAGTTTTGGATTTACCTATTGCGTTTACTAAATGAAGAGCAGTACGTCCATTCTCATCAAGGTCGTTAATATTACAAGAATTCTTTCCAGCCTTTATAGATTTTAGAGCACTGGAGAGTTTGGAGTCGTCAAAGGATTTTGCTACGGCATGAATACACGTCCCACTGCATGCATGGGACTGGGAGGGTGTGAAAATCCCGGAATGGTTCAAAGCAATGTTTTCACTGGAATCGTTTGGATCCATCGGAGCAGCTTTTCGTATTTTTAGTTCGCTGATCAGCTTCTTGATTACTCTTCGCACGGATTAAAATTACTTTGCTGTTACCAATTCCACAGAATAAAGTAATTTGGATTACCATGTCTTTCTTCCTGAATTCTTGAAGCAGTTGACGTGGTAAGGTCTTTTAAGAGTTGGAATGACTAGTAATAATGACAGAAATCACAGAAGCTTTTAATTTTTGCTCATTTCTATTAGAACTTGTTTACTAAGTAAGGACAATCTGGAATCTGAAAGAAAAGCATTGAGTCATTTAAAATAGCAGATGAGGCACGGACTAGGCCACGGATGAGAGGATCTTGCATAAACTTGCCAGTTCTATCTGTTAGAAGTGGAACGCTCATTAAATCATGCCTCCAGGGACTGGTAAGCCCAGGCCCAGGGGATGAGAAAACAATGGACAAAAAATACGAGGAGCATTACACGGAAATTACTTGGCACGATTAAAAACTCAAAGAAAATGACAGTATTTCAGAAATCTAAAAGCAATTCTCTAGAAAATCGTTGAGTAATTTTTATGAAGTAGCTGCAGTGGCTGCAGGCGTCTTTCATCATCTTATCGTTTGCCAGCAGAAATGATAACCACAAATTTCCAAAGTAGTATATGTTTGAACATCTTTCAGTTCCATTCCGATGCAGTATACGTCTCTTGTATTATTTTCGCTTGACCAAGTCTTTGCTTTCTTCATTATTCAAAATCCAGCTAAAGCTCAAAAATTGTCAATATACCAACATTCAGTGTAATGGTTAATCCTGTTTTAAGGTCATAAGTAATTTTAGTTCAGTTTCAAGTCGTTAGGATCGAAATCAACAGAGCGTAATTGTCTCCCTTATAAATTGGGCTAAAGTTGATATTATTCATTTACTACTTAAAATTTTGAATTCATTAGATCCAGAGCTTTTTTTGAATCAAATTCAGAAAATCCCAAGTTTTAGGTTTTCTGTTCCTCGGATTTATTTCCAGTTTTGGTAACTTTTTTTTTATTTCAGTTAGGGAATTTTCAAACGATTATAGTTTCTAAGAAACTAAGTTATACAGCAAAAATGTTTTGGTTCGATGTCACTAATTTTAACAATAAGAATAGGAAATCTGAAAATCTGAGAACAATAAATAATCCTCATAAAGAGAGATTTCAGCGTGCCCCAGATTCCCCATTCCTTGCAACGACTGGCGCCAACCAAGTTGTGAAAGCCGGGCTCGTCGAGAGATTTTCTTTCTTTTTTTTTTGGTGATTTTTTTCTAAAAGTACTAGTATTTTCTCTTCTCCGAGTTAACACATGCTCATATTTCTTTTTCCTTTGTATTCCTTCAATTAAATTAAGTAATGTTAGAGTAATCATAAGCTTCAGCTGTGTACTTCATTCCTCGAAGGTTGGTTCTCTGAGGTGTGGATTGACAGGTCATTCTGTATTTAATCTTACCTTTTTGCAGGTCTGTACTTCGCACTGCCCCACCGCTGCTGTCTGCCTCAGTTAATTACTCCATACAATGAACTCCGTGCACGACAAGTTCGTTGTGTCTGTCCAGGCCATGGAAAGCCGGTACCAGGTGTTCGACGTCATAAACGAATGGGTAGACCATCTTAGACTAGCTCCTAATGAAATGGTCCCTGACGATTTGCAACTGGCACCGGGCGTCCTCCAAGAAGTGAGACTAATGAATGAATACGTGGAGATTAAAGATTTCTGACCCTTTAAGGCATACTCTTAATTTTTACCATATTTGTTTTGTTTTATAGGTACAAAGCTGTTTGGAAATGGAGCAAGACACATGGGCTCTGATATTAGCTTTGTACTTTTTCCGACTCTCAGATAAAGCTGAAGACCCGATGTCGATGACAGTGGATTTGTCTCGAATTGATAGGAATGATGAGCTTCCGGCTGTGGATCACATAATTCAAAAGGATCGGTCCCTGCAAGAGGTAAACAAAGATTGTTACAAAGATTAACTAACGGCATGCGTGTCGCGCTCAATGACCCATGATGATTTAACAGCGCATAACTTTTCGAACGACATTTGTTTTCTGCCTGTACGGAGCATTGACGTTCGACATCCCCGAACTCTTGGATCTTTTGGAAATCGCCGAATTTCCAGGTCTGAGTGGCCGTCTATTTCGTAAAGAAATGCGCTGTAAATTCATCAGATGAGGGTGGGGGGGGGGGGCTGACTTTCGTGGCTCTCATTGCCTGAACGCGATACGTTTGCCATACACTACCCTTGTAAGCTGCAGTACAATGCATTCTTGTAGATGCGTCATATTTTGGAATGGCTCGAATCAAATGCTGGCAAGCTTCGAGAGCCGGACTTACTTGAAAAGTTCGTCAGTTGGGAGCATACGTTGGAGGCATTAAAAGTAAGTGAATCTGATACATTCTGTCTGTTTGGTATAATTGGCCTGGTGAGTAAGGGTTTTTTTTCTATTGATTTAGAGGGATAGTAAATTGGGTTTTAACTTAACCAAGCCAATGATTGATCACATGGATCCAGACGCTTGTAACAGAGAAGGGAAAGAAGTACATCACTTTGATGCCGTAAGCTTCATTATCCTGTGGTCGTGTGTTTATGGGTGTCTGTAAGTATTACCTGGAATTTCATGGCTGCATTGCAGGAAGAAGAAGTAAAGCTATTGAGAGGTGCTTTCCACTATGCCCGGTCTGGGCAGTACGAAAAAGCCATTGAGTTCCTTCAGGAATCTGGTCATCTCGCTAGATCTGGAATGCTCAATGGGTTTAAGTACAGTGAGAAGATTTGGTTAAATTATGACAATGAAGCCACCCGAACTCGATTTGAAGATGAGATGGATGAGATCATGGAGGACGATGATAAAACAGATTTGACCGTGCGACGCGCTTCGGGTGCGAATTTCAGTTCAACTAACCAGGGATTCGGAGTACTGGGAAATACTGAACGTGATCTGTGGAAAAATATTGCTTGGGAAATTTGTGAGACGAACGACCTGTCTAAGTATGAGAGAGCCACCCTTGGAACATTATGCGGCAATCGAAAAGCGATGCTTGATGTTGCTGAAACATGGCAGGATAAAGTGAGTCCCTTTTGTTTCCAACTCTTTTAGTAAGAAATTATTTCCAAAAATAAGTCCAAAATGCAAATTATGTATTTGTAACTTCAGCTCTGGGCCTATTTGAAAGCAGTCGTGGATGTCCGTGTTGAAGCTGAGATAAGGCGGCACAGTAACATAGATTTGGTGGAAATGCCGGATGAGTACTGGAAGCAAGATCTATCTCTAGCCGATTGCATTGCTCAAGCTGGAATTGGTGAGGTGGACTTCCTCAAGAACACAGGCCGGATATTTCAGTTAGTGCAGAAGCACGTTATTACGGATGATATCGACGGACTCCTCTTAAAACTACGGAATGGGCTGCCTTCCTTGATGTGAGGATTATTTTTTCATTGTCTAACCTCAACTTTCCTTATATTTAATCCCGTTTCAAACCAAATTTGTAGACAGCAGAACAACTCAAATACCACAGGACATTTGCTCCGCTTCATAACTCACTTACTTTTCGCTTTTGGAATTGTGGGACTGCCATTCGACCAAGATCTCATGAACATCTCTACGGAAGCTTACATTCAGGTAATTTTTTTTTTTTTTTTTGCGAATTGTTACCTTCATATTCGAGTGAGAAATTTTTAACTGCACAGAACTAAACGGGTGATTTCATTCTTGATTTATAATATTGCAGGTCCTCGTTCGAGAAGGCAAATTAGCTTGCATTCCATTTTACGTCCAGAAATTGACTGAGGAAAAGCAAATCAGTGTTATTGTCGACCAAATCAAACCAAATGTTGAGAGCAAGAGAGATACGATTCACTTCTTCATGCAAGCAGCTCATGTCAATGATCTGGATATTCTTAATATCGCTGTTTCGATTGTGAAGAAACTTCAGGATTCCCAGGAGAACTTTGACGCTGAGAACCTGTTCTGGATAATGTCTTGCTATGATTTAGTGCAGGATTCCAGGGAGGTGATGCTGGCCTTTTTGAAGAATACTGTCAATATAAGCAGGAAATATCTCATCCTCAACAACATGGCAAAGTGTAATCAGCTTATTTCGCAAGTATGCCTTTCTCTGAATTTCCCCAAACCGAGGTGTTCGGCATTTTAATTTTATTTCTTGCCATTGTTTTACAGGTCGATGCGGGATGCATCGGGGAAGTACTTTCACTCTCACCCGATCATGAGGAGACGCTCTATCGGGAATTTCTTTGCTACCAAGTATACTTGGTAAGGAAATTGGGAGCGAGAAGATAATTAAGGGTTAGGGCCCTTGCTTAAGTCTGATTTTTTTTTTGTCTCAAAAGGAAGCTGAAGATTCCGTCTTACTGTATCAGCGTTCCTTGTGCCAGAAACCTACGCCTGGAAACCTTGAATTGGAAGAGCCGTCAGTCGTAGATCTTGGCGTTGCTGAGCGTACTGTGCGCGAGAAGAAACGTGCGGATTTGAAGGCAGCTGAGGAGAAATGGCAGAGAGCAATCAACCACCATTTGAAAAACTGCATTGAGAAATACTTTGCCGTTATCACATTTCCAAACGGGTGGCTCGTTGACTGTGTCCCAGCAGCAAATGCAGATGAGTACGACAGCGTGAAAGCAGTAAAAAGGATAATTCTGCCAAAAGTGAGTGAACGTTGAGTAAAATTATATAAATTTCTTGCTGATGCTGATTTGCGTTGATTTGCATCCAGGTGGTATTTGTCCTCATGAAGCTTATTATTGAGCAAAAATCGATGGAGACAATGCGAAAGTTTGTCTATGTCATCTGTAGAGATGAGCTTGAAATCTTAAAAGAATTCACAACAGCCGAGATTGCGTCGATATTTAAGGCTGTGGAAGAATTCGTTCGTTCAGTCTCTACTACTCTAACCCAATTACCCAAGTGAGTGATCCAGAATCTAGGCTCTCTCGTGTTCATTTATTCCGTAAGCTATTTGTAATTAGACAATTTTTCATTTCCATGCTCGAGTCATTCGGGATTAAATACAATTTAAAGTCTTTCTATAGTGTTATTCTTTTAGCTAAATCCAACAGATCTTCGGTAGGCAACGGACAGAGAGCATATCTCCGTTCACAGGCGGTAATGCATGTAGCATTTGATTTGCTGTGACGAAGAGCAACGCATTCGCCATCTTCATAGAGAACTGCTTCCTCAAAAACAGAGATGACGGGTCTCTCTGAAATGGTCCGATTGTTTTCTTTATGCTCACCGTACTTTTCTCTTATCATTGCAGATCTTTGTCAAGTATTTAAAAGTGAATCAATTTATCCGTTGCTGACAGAAAATTTTTTCAAGTTTACCTTTCCAGGTATTTGATCGTCATCAGCGTATCCTTGGACAGCATCCACTGGCTTGACGTTTTCTCGTCCCCTAATTCTCCCGTTGCCTTGAGTTCACAGAGTGACCGTAAAAGACAATCGTACTGGTCAATTCTTCTCAGCAGCTGAAATTGGAGAAAAAAAATGATTTTTAGCTGAAAAATTGCATTTTAATCGAATAGGAAAAGCAGACTCCGTCGTACACTGAAAAATGTGTTTGAGAAAATTTCCTTCTGACTCTGTTCCGATGTGGATCTCCGCTTGCGTTTTCCTGGTGTGAATCCATGATGAAAACCGTGGTTGATATCTATGGGTAGTATTTCCAAGTAGCGAAGCACAAAGACCTGCGCACAAGAAAAAGCAAATCGACTGATCTCCGTGGCTTTTTAGATGCTAATTAATCTAAACCCACCTGCAGTATTACAATTCCAACAAGCAGGGACTCGAATGGTGAGAGTCGTTGGTACCATTCCGACGAGAGAGATGTCATCGTAACGCGTGAGAAAATTCCATCACTTGGCTGTGTGAGTGCAAGCAGCGCCGTAGAAATTCCAGCAGATGCGCTAATGAAATTATTTGATTCCATTGGGAGGAACGACGTTCCTCAAGAAGGCGACTTCTGACACACCTAAAAAAATCTGTCGAAAATCATAGCATTCATCTTTTTATGGGGTCAGGCGTCAGGAGATTTAACTTTTTAATTAGTGGCTGGATATTAACGCCATGGAAGTAGAGCTTGGATTTGAAACCTCATTTTGGTTTACTTAGGGTTTTTAAGGTCTGAACAGATTGTTTGGATTTTCCTATTGTGATGATAATATTGTTGGCAAATCAGGAGATTACGAAGCTTAGATTAGCACCTGAGCTCTAAATGATCAATTGTTTGTAAAACTCATTCAAAGGTTTTTACTCCTCGCTCCATGTTATGCGGTGGGTGTACCCGACACCCTGAGAGCTAGAAATCCAAGGTGATTGTACATCCGTCAATTCAAACAAATTGAGGCAGGAGGGGCTGAATTTTTCCCGTTTATTAACTTTAGATGTTCCGTGTCCTGTTTCTATTCTTCCTTGGAATCCTAGTTGGAATTTCAGTTTCGCATTCCGGCAGTCCCAACTACGAAATCCAGAAAATTCGACGAAGAAGGCATCATGGCATTCAGTGCGTCTCCGACGAAGACTGTGGAGCAGGCATTTCTTGTAGGCATGGCTCTTGTCAGTGTAGGCTATCCTCATCTGAATTGATATTTGACAAATCCGTAAAAAAATGTGCGAAAAAAGTTGGCTCAAATTGCTCAGCGGAAGATGCTATCCCTTGTGTTGTCAATTCCCATTGCGACAGCATACTAGGATGCAGCTGCGACCTCCCCCATTTTTCTTCGACGTCTGTTGGTGAATGTCGACTAAATTATGGAAATGACTGTGGGAAGGATAAGCATCTATGCAACGCTGAGAAATTTCTACGGTGTAATATCCAATGGAACCGGTGCACCTGTGCAAACGACGATGAGCAAATCTATGACCAGAACTCAGGTAGAAGTAAATGAATTAAATTTTTTTTACGGGGGATTTCTTTTAAAATTGTTTGTTTTATTTTTTAGAACGCTGTCTCGCCAGACCAGGTGAACAGTGTGAACTTTTTGACTACGGAATCTCGCCCCCTTGTGTTGAATATGGGGTTTGCCTCGATATTACTGGGGACCCTGATTTTGGAGTCTGCGACTGCAAGGATGGATTCCAAAATGTTCAATCTTCCTGCCTACCTGTACTGGGATCTCCATGTAATGGAAGCTGTGCTCCAGACATGAATTTAAAGTGCATGTACTTTGAGAATCGAACGTCCGCATGCCTGTGCAAGGACGGAACCCTGCTGAGTCAGGCGCTTCACCGATGCGAGCCATTCGCTACCGAACCGCCTCCTGCCAAAAACTGCCAATCTCTAAACGAAAATCTCTCCTGTGCAGAGGACTCCTTGCTGGTCTCGGAAACAGGGACTAGACTTGTTTTTGACCCTGTTCTCTGTGGTTGCAGAGTAAAAGCAGACTATGCCTGCCACCCATCACAAATTTGTGTCCCCCATGCAGTTTGTGAAGAAGGAAAATGCCAATGTACTGTCAGTTACCGGGCGACGACTGAAGGTTTGTGTCAGCTCTCCTACGGAGCTCCCTGCGTCGCCCCAGAGGATAAATGCCATGCAGAGTCTTTTTTTAACTGTGTCAAAGGCACATGTCAGTGTCTCGATGGGAAAGTTTTTGATGCCATAAACCAAAGGTGCAGGTCAGATAGGGATGACACCTGTGCAAAAAATATGAGCTGTTTTGAAATGGCTGAAGGAACTCACCCCTGCGAGTCTAAATTGGGTTATGAATTGGGACCGGACGCATGCTGCTGCTCCAAAGAAAACCTTTACGAGCCAACCGTCAGTTTCGCTAGAACTCATAAAAGATATCGTATTTTAAACATAGTGATTTTAGCAGTTCTTCAATTTTATTCCGTTCAACATTTTCCCACGGCAAACATGCTGGTTATGCAGAACTCTTTAAATTATTTTACAGAATAAAAAGGACTCTGATTAATTTTTATTCTTATTCCAAAATTTAATTCCAAGCAAGTGCTTTTAATTAAAAAATGCGTCCGACCATCTACTAACCTTGACTATGAAAATGAACCATTCTTTCTTGAAATTGCTATATCTATTTGCCTCGAACGGGGTGGGAGGGGTAAATCATGAGAAAATGGACGCGTTTTTAGGATAGTGAAACAGCCAAAACTTACTTTTTGGCTGTAGCAAAATCCTAAAAATGTGTCTGTTTTCCCCTGATTTACCCCTCCCTCTTCCGAAGACTTTTGATTTCGAGGCAAATTTAATGGTTAGTCGCTTTAACTGCAACCGTCGCGTCGTCACCTCCAGAAAAATCGAGCTCAACGGTTTGCGTCTCATCGCAGGCATCGCAGGAAGGCGCGCATTTTTGTTTTCCACCTCTGTGCTGCGCAGACGCATTTTCAACTTTCTTCCTTTGTTTATTTTTCTTTGAAAGGGACGACCTTTCGATTGAAGGCTGTTTTAAATCGGCCTAAGAATTCGGCTCAGGGGCCCATATGGTTTTTTGTTAAAATGTGTACCTTTTGACAAAAAATCATCTGGGCCTCTGAGCTGAATTCTTAGGCCAATTTAAAAAAGCCTTCAATCGAAACGTCCCTTTCAGTCCCTGCCCTCGGTACCTAGCCAGGTACCTAGGGTACCTGAGCAGGTTCCCAGCTGGTGACCTACTCAGGTACCCT